>WSXT02077751.1:0-12107 GCA_011762715.2 Neuroterus valhalla
GTAACCTGCAAGTTACAGGGGTACGCCTATAATATAGGCAAACTTACATTCAGGGAAGTACACATAGGAGAAAACTCCAGCACCTGAGTAGAATGTCTAAAGCGCAGGTCTTCGGTATATCCCCGAGGCGGAGAGAGGAGTTTGAGTGGAAGGGAGGACTCGGGGGCCTATAAAAAAGCTTTGCGCAAGACAGACGAGCGAGTTGGGGTGTTGCGTGCGAGCCGCAAGGATCATAGTGAGTCTCAAGGGCAAAAATTCTTAAGTCTTCTTCAAGACTTCGTCTTTTCGAGTCACTCGGCGATTCTTGTTGAAAATCCAGCAAAACCCAATTCTCTTCCTAGAGAAAGATCTGCCTGAGCGCGATTCCAAGTCCTAGAAAATTTATCGTGACGCGAAGCCTTATAACGGTAAAACTCAGAGAATTATTCTCTCTTCTAACCCTGTCCAGTAAATTCAGAGTCACATGAAGGATAGTGGACGACTCTCACGAGCATCGACTCTTGTCCACAGGAAATTTTGAAATTGATTAACTAGAGAAAAAGTTCTCTGAGTAGAACTTTATATTTTGTTTCTTTTTGAGTGCCTTATCAACGGCTAAAGAGAAAGAGAGGAATAGTCAAGATTTTGAAGATATTTTATGTTGACTAGTAAGCACATAATAGGATTTTTCCAAATACGTTAAATCTGAGTTTCAGTCTAGGAGTCAGATTGATCGCCTGGACTCTCTACCCTGGTTTCATAAGGCTGATGCTCAGTACTGACGAGAACGAATATTTCTCTTGAAATGATACCATTCAATGAAATAAATTTTATCTCGTAAGTGAAATCTCGAGAACATGAAGCCAGCTAAAAGAGAACTAAAATAAAATCTAGAAAACATTTTTGTGTGGCTAGAGTTAGCACAAAACCGGACTTTCTAAAAGTGAAGGTATTTTCCCTTCTAGGGATTAACTTATATCACATGCAATTGTAGACTCTCAGTAGATCCTCTTTCCCTACGCAGGTGCTTCGGAAAGCCAGAGACACGCTTTTATATCCAGATCTTGACTCACGTTTATGACGCTCAAGAGACCGAACTGTTCTTAGGACAACGTCATCTTATTTGTGCCTTCGTGCATTTGACTTCGACTCATGAATTTCAAAGCTACGGCTTTGACTTTGAACAAATTTTAGATTTCTTATTTTCAATAATAATCTTATTGACTTTCTTATTATTACTCTCTAGTAAGGGCCTTTTGCGACAAATAGTCCTAGATCTCATTTTGTATTAATAAACCTGAATAAAGCAGGAAATGCTCAGAATTTATGAGTAAAACTTAGTGATTGGAATTAGAGACATTTTAATGTATCACAGCTAGCATAGGTTCTTTGGAATAAACGTTGTTATTTGGAAACGCACGCTTTTCGCTACCTTCTGTGGACCTTATTCCTTCTAGCACTATAAATTTTATGAAGAATATTCTATTTTGCTTTCAAATAATTAAATTTCAAAATAAAGAGCACTCGCTGAAAAGCGAACGTTGCAATTATATATATATATATATATATTGCGGGGTATTTGAATACTCGCACAAAATGATACAACATTATCCTAAACTACAGTATATTCCCTTGCGGGGAATGAAAATTGAATTCCCCTTGGGTTGATTTAAATCATCTTGAAATGGCTTTAAATTATCAGTTAAATTCAATGTCAGCTAGTAGGGAATAAATATCATCCAAACCTATTTGAGGTCAGGGTGTAGTTTCACGAAGAATCAAGATATTTGCCAGACAACGGAACTCCTGTAACTAATCTCAACCTATACTTATTCATGGTTCTTTTATATGTATCACATGTTCGACTTTAGACGATGGGAAGGGGAGATTGAATGACCACCCACACAATCAGACGACGGAGGTGCTGATCCTGAAGACAGAGTCCCTATCGAGAGGATGAGGAATTCCGGATAATTGATGGATGAAATTCCCGTCGTTCCAAGAATATCCAGAATGGATTATCCACTCAAGGATCCGCATACATTACATTCGATCTATCCACTCGAGAATTCGCTTCACTTGTATTCAATCTATCCACTCAAGAATTTGCTACATCTGTATTCGACCTATTGTAATTCTCGAGCATGCACAGCTCCAATGATCCGTTCCTGCTACCTCGCTTATATGGTACGAAGCGGCTGCTACCCGCCGGAAGCGACGAACGGCCGCCATACCGGCACTCGTTCAGCATTCGTGACCGCAAGGTCTGGAACTTAGAAAAGTTAAAAAGGAGTCAATTGGTGACCTTATTAGCATATACTTGAGAAAGCATGCCTGTGTGACAGGGATTTTGAATGAGAGTAGGCAGGAGGTTGTATGCATGAAAAGACTAGGAGAACTGGAATACATCAAGGGAAGGGAAGTAAGTAAATTCCGGAAGTTTATCTTGAGTGATAAATATAAAAATAAAGATGTAGCGTGTAGGTACATTTTGTGTTCCTGTCGACCAATACTATAAATTTTGTGAAATTCCTTAGTTTCTAGCCTTCACGTTTATAACTGAGCATTGATTTGCGATTTATTCGCAGGTGTTCGCCAGTGGTGGTTATCAGATAGAAAACATAAAAGTGAGTATATATGGCAGTCATTCAGATATATGGCAGGAGTTATTTCCTGGTTCTCATAGATCGCATTCATTCTTGATAAATGAAGCTTTTGACTGTATGCTTGTTTTTCCCATTCACGGGACACCTTAGTTTCACAAGTGGGTAAAACATTTTGTTCAAACTTATATTTTTAACCGATTTGACAGAAACGCTTCAATCGGATAACGTGTATTGAGCAAGCGAGAGCGAGAATGATGATCAATGATGGAAAGAAGATGGGAAGATAGAAGGTGAGAGAGACAGGTATTTTTGAAAAAATGATCTACATGGGGATAAAGTGAAAAAAATCAAGAGAAGGGAAGAAAGGTGTATGAGGTCGTTAAGAGAAATCGCATGATGAGAGAGAAATCAGAAAAGGAGGAGAAGGTAAGAGGGTCAAGATGCATGGAGAAAAATGGGCGGATTATGCAAATGTGGATAGCACGATATTAGTGTCGCAGAGGAGAGATAGGAAGGCCGGAGATAATAGCAAGCATGAGGTGTGTGAGCATAGTGGGCTTTGATTGGTTACTACTTCCGCAGGGGACGAGGTAGTGCGAGTTGTGTGGAAAAGGGTAGCAAAGATAGAACGACGGTTGGAAAAATTCTAAGAGGCGGAAAGGAATGGAATTATTATATAGATAATATCGCATCAAAGTAAGGAGAAAAGGACGATTGCATGGGCGAAGGGGCGCTGGGTGATGTGGGGAAGAAGAGAGATAAGAAGAAGGGGGAAGGCAGAAACATAGATGTGCAAGTTGAAGAAGATGCAGGAAAGGTAATTGTAAATATTTTAGATAGTGGATAAGAAATATCAAATAAGTCATAGTAGATAAGAAATAGGAAGGAACGGTGTAGGCAGGGTTTAGCTATACGAGGCAGGCAAAGTGTAGGGGGATTCATGCGAGTCAAACAAGGATGGCAAGTCAATGAGAGCGAGCGGTTAGAGTAGTAAGGTATGGATAGATTTTATTGTATAAAGTGTGAGCGGATGTTAGTTTCAAGCATGCAATGTGGGAAAAATAAAATTTGTTAGGAGTGGTGGTGCAAGCAAGTCAATTTTTGAAGTCCGAACGGCTGAAAAATAAACTCTAATCTATCTTCATGGAAATGAGTTGACAGAGTACTTCAAAGATTTATCGGAAGGAAGGAACGAAAGGTAACACCGAAAGAAGGAAAGTGATAGAGAGTGCAGAGGGGTGAGAGGGGATAAGATATGCAGAGAAAAAGTGATCAAGGTGATTGATAGGCTGGAAAGAAATAATTCAACTAAGTATTCAAGTATTCAACCAAGTATGGAGAGGTGCAGGATGTCTGGAACGATGAAGGACAGGACTAGTGGTACTGCTGATAAAGAAAGTAGAGTGTGGAACTTAGAAACATATTCAGGAATCACACTCATGTCGAAGGGATATTAAATATGTGCATAAGTCCTTAGGAGAAGGCTGGAAAGACAAGTTAAAGAAAAAGGGAGTATTACCGACACCCATACGAGGTTAGGAGGAGGAATGGGAACAACGGATAGCATTAATGTTCTATTTGAATTTGTCCATAGGAATCTGGGCATATGAGCAGAACACTAGTGGCTTCATACGTGGTTTCAAAGCAGCGTTCGAATAAATAAATAGGAGCTGCTGAGTCATGCTATGAGAAAGAAATAGAGTAGGAGAGCGAGGGCGGGGAAAAAGAGAGGCTTGTAAGGACAGTGTTCAAAGTGAGGATAGGAAATCAGAAAACAGTAGAACCATGGACAGAAAGAGGGCTAAAGAAAGGCTGCCCGTTGAGTTCGCACTAATCAGTATTCTGTCAGCAGACTCAGAGGAGAGATGGTTCATAGCGACACACAAAGTTGAAGGTGAGGAATACGAAGACATACAATTTTTGCAAGGCTCCTGAACACTACGTAATGGGAGTAACGGAATGAGTCAATCCCTTATTTGTTCCTTCATTATGAAGATTACCGAAAAATGATTTTTTAGTTTCGAACTTATTCTTCTGCCTTTCTTGAACCCTACTCTGTCTCCCAACAAACCAGACCCAATTCTAATATCAATAAGTGTATAGCACGTTTAATAACGTGCTGAAATGTTCTTGGAACACCCTGTGGAATTCTAAGTCTCTGTGATGCTTTTCTTTATGGTCACCAATTTACATCTTTCTCCACTTTGATTCCTTCTAATTCAATTTCTCGCTCCGCTAAATCTTCCCAGCTTCTTTATCCATTTAAAATTTCTCCTACCCTCGAAATTTCTATGGAAATTCTCATGTCATCTCCTTAATGATGTCGGGTCTTGTGTGTTGGATTGGGGCCATCTTCGAGAAATTGTAGTTCCAGTAGATTCGGCACTCCTTGTTCTCAACAATAGACTTCATCCCTCTTGGAGCATTCGGCAGGTCAGGGTCGCGGTCATCGCCATAAGAGCGACAAAGATGACGGTAAAACACTCTTAGGTCAGCATATTTTCCAATCTTTTACAATTTTGTAAGAGTTTCTGTGCATCACCTTGTCTTCATGTTGTTTTAGGAAGTTTTTGGCCTCCGCTCCCTTCACCTATGCTTTGAGAAAAGAGGCATGTTGGTGGAGTACTGCAATATCCTCACTTCTGATGTAAAGGTTCAGGCCAAGGGTTTCCGGTTCCCGCTCCGCGGCTTTGTAAAGGAACGCTCCTTCCTCACTCATTTCGTGATTCCTGACCATCACTCCGTCTTTTTGTTGTTTTGGGAAGTTTTTGGCCTCCGCACAGTGGTCCAGAAATCGGAAAAGCTGGCCAAAAGTAGGAAATGTTCATTAAATGGGCCGAGTTTTCTTACTAGGGAGTTTTTGGGGTCGCTGATTACGAATCCGGTGTCAAAAATTTATAAAACAAAATGTCGGATCCACTATGGCAGACGAGTATGCTGAATAAATTTTTTTATTCTCTTCAAATTGATGTAAAGGGGTTTGAAGGATCGCTGATTACGAATCTGAAGTCAAAATTTCCAAAAACAAAATGGCAGATCCGAAATGGCAGTCAAGTATGCTAAAAAAGTTCTTGATTCAATCCCAAATTGGAACAAGAGGGTTTTCGCCTTCGCTGATTAGGAATTTGGAGTCAAAATGATCAAAAACAAAATGACGGATCCAAAATGGCGGTCATGTATGTTCAATGAATTCCTTCATTCTTTCATAATTGATACAAGGGGGTTTTCAGGGTCACTGATTACGAATCTGAAGTCGAAATTTCTAATAACGAAATGGCACATCTACTCATTTCGTGATTCCTGACCATCGCCAGGAGAGGATCTCTACCATTCGCGATGATATGAACAGTACTAAGGATGATTTGATCGTACGAACATTCAAGATTGATAAGTCAACGTCCACCTTTACGCCCATGGAACCACTCCAAACGAATAGAGAAGAACTGGGACGGCAGGCATGTTAGTCGCATATATCTTGTTCAACGACAACAGATTTGACGACCAAATGCGTCGGAGCAGGTGTTTGTATCTGCTTTAGAGAACCTCTTTCACAGATGAGGTATCCTGAATACGGCTCTCAGGGTCCTTGTTAATACCCGATATATGTCCACGTTTCAGATGAATCTTGTCACACTTATCAAATCCGAAGTCTATACCGATTTCTCGTGCGTGCCTCCTGACGATACTAAGAGCATCTTCAAGATTTCATTTCTAGTCATCCATAGTCATTTTAAGTCATCCGTAAAAAATATATGAGTGACTTTATGCTCACGAACATTTTTCCGCCACCTTGGTATCCATGAGAATCACGGAGTGCGAGGGATAGGAGCAATAGTGTGATGCAGAAGGGGACCGATTATCCGACCAATCATGTCATTCAGGATAGATGTAAAGATCTCATACACCGTGTTCAGTCAGGTAATTGGTATGTATATCCTTGGGTTGGACAAGTCGCTCACCAGCGGAGAAGTTCTTTGTGATCCTAAATACTTTCTTTACCTCCTCAGCAGGGATTGACGGGCATTCTCTCTCAGATATTCTCAGTGCCTTCATTCAGTGGAAGTTTTCCTTCGTAAATATCTCTCCAAAATGTCTCGACTTCTTCGTACTCCCGTGGTTTTTTGACAAATACAGGAGGATCGCTGAAGAGGCGCAATGGGTCAGCAAAGAACCTTTTGATTCTCCCTGACCCATCATTCCCTCTTCTTGATTTTTGTCCTTGCGTCAGATAGTACTCGTATTTTGTGAGTAATGTGCTATTTTATGGTCATCAGATTTTACATTTTCAATGTGTGACGATGGATCCCCATTCCATGAGCGAACTTTCGGACCCTTGCCGTAAAAGGCTTACCAGATTTCATGTAGTAAGTCACACACTGCATACGGGACGCGTTTTGTTTTGCCAAGCCAATCTTCTTGTTTTGTTGATGAAAGCGATTTTTGGCTTTTACACCAATCGTTGGTTTGCTTGGAGTAAACTGCAATTTTCAGAAGCCGTCGGTAAATTATGTAAATACGCACACAATATTGAAACTCGAGATATATCTTTTGATTATACGCTGGCTTAACTGTTCATCAGCAAGTTATGTGAGCATCAGCGCTCATCATTTCACTGATATAGGGAATGTTATTTTTCATTGGAGTAACCATATGGGAAAGTTCATTATATTGGTTATTTGGAAACACTTATCCCAACATAGAAGAATAAATGAAAATGTTAATAATGGGAGGTGACGAGATAAAAATATGTATCGGATGTTTTTGTTGAAGAAAAGATTCTTCCGTAGATACACAAATATAACACAATCGTTTGGAAACTCGTTGATAATGATTAAGATTTATGAATTAGAATAAGCATCGCTAAGCAGGAAACATCATACAGGACTTCTGATATTTCAAAACATTCAGAAACATTTTCTTCCACTTTTCTCAGTCATACTACAAGTTGAAATTGAGGAAAATGATTTGACAAATTATTTCCTCTTATTGAAAACTGTCTTATTATCAATAAATCGTCTCTGAAAAGAGGAAAATATCTCCACTAAGGGGCGTGTATTGTACCCTTTTTCGAACGTTCAAGTTACTTGTGTACATAAACTTGATAATTCTCATCTTCTTTTTCTTCAAAAATTAGGTGCAGTTGAATTTCCACCTGTTGGTGCATTTAACGTTCTAGTGAAAATGAAGGACAACTCTTATGTTCTTGAATGGATCACCGATCCTGAGTACTACGACTCACCCGTGTGGATGCTACCTGGATAAGCGAGCCTTCTACACGAGTATCGAGCTCTTATGCGAAGAGCAGGAAATAGTTCTGAGTCAAACCTTGAAATACGTCATCTGCGTTCCAGACATAATCCTCTTGTGCATGAGCCGAGTAGCATGGAGTTGCGTTTCAGACTTGCACAACATTATTCAGCAGAAAGTTTTCGGAAGTACAGATACGAATTTGCGCATGCTCTACCTGATGATCACATTTTCGTTTTAATTCCAGGAGGCCCTATTTATTGCGCAAAATTCTTCCCCTATGGACAATTAAACTGACGTGTACTATACAAAGCTTGAAATGTTCTTGCAAATAAGCTTTCTAGGCGGAAGCTTGTCAGGGTGCGTCCAGATTTGTTGGGAGAAGTCTTCGTTTCTAACATTGTAATGATTGTAAGAAATTAAAATCTATTCCGGATAAAAACTTAGGCTATTGCTTCGGAGCCTAAGTGTCTTCATCATTGTTCTCTCACTGTCTTATGAGATCATGTTATTATGCTTTTGAATGCACAATCTTTCTCACTGAGCTCGGGCGCACGGGAATTTATTCTTTCCTCCTCATATTTCTGAACACTATTTCTCCTCCAGTACCTATTTTTTTCTCCCTTCCGTTCCACCTATTTCCTCGTCCTTGTACCTTTTATTGGGTCCTCCGTTTCTTCACCCTTCACCATGCTATTTCTTCTCCTTGTATTCTTACGTACTATTCCCAATTAGTTTGTCCTCTTTTTAAATTTTCTCAAACTTTTAATATATATTCATTCCTTTCCTCCGCAAGTCATCTCTTTTTCTCGCCGCATATCCATATAACAGCCTTCCTTTTTTCTATAACTCTCTAGTTATATCCCCTGCTATTTCATTTCACCAGCAGCAATTGCTCTTTTCTTCTCATTCCCCTTCCTATGCTTATCGCTCTATCTATATTTCGCATCGCGTCTATTCTATTCTGCACTTCTTTTAATCATTTTCAAAATTCCGTCTCCTATAATTTCAGATTCTCCAACACCTCATTCTCCCTTCCTTCTTCCCTCTCCTTTTTTCTCGTTCTTTCATGTGTTTCTCCCAACCTTCCCCATTCTTATACCAAATGAGTAACCCTTTCTGAAATTCCTCCCCTTAACTTTTTATCTTCTTCATCCTCTCCTGAAAATTCTTGAAAATGTTACTGGCCTCTTCTTTATTTTGTATTTTTCGAATAATGTTTGGGTCTTTGCCCACCCAAAATCAAACACACAGCAGAGCGGAATAGGATAAGGGTTGCGAATGAGTAACATTGCTACATGAAAGACAATATAATGTACCTATTTCATTCACTCACGACCTCCTGAATTTGCCTGCCCTTCCACACATCAGAAGCTTAGATTCAACCCAACGGAAAAAAACGTCACTGTTGGGGATAACCCCCGAAAAGAGCTAAAATGATCTTTACAATATGTACCTGATCTGCCTGTAACGGAACAAAGTACTACTCTGGTAACTTCGATTCAAACTGGATAAGCAAAAATAGTACAATCACTTTAGTACTTTTGAACAATGACCGGATTGAAACGGATCGATCTGATCATATTAGTAGATCAGTACGTCAAACAGCCACTCAATCAGAAATGAGTGAAGCTCCCAAAAAGCATAATCTTTGAAAATCGATGCTTTATGAGAAACAATACGGAGGAATCGCTCATTCTAGAAAAACAAAATAAAAAATTTTTAAATGAAAGCTAAACCAGGCGTGGTTAAGAAAACCAATCAATCCACATTACCTCGTATTTGTTGTAATAAAATAAGCCCCGAACATCACGAAACAAGAAGTTGGAGGTAAGGGTTTACATCAAACGCTCAGAAGAAGAGTCCAGATCGCCCGACCAGAGATCGAAAGCACATTTTTCTAGTTTCATCACACTTATGAATGACATTTTTATTTTATTTTCCTTTGTTCTACTATGTCACACGAGTTTTCTGGGTTGAAACTAGGGGACTGTCATGAGTAACAGATGGGCCAGTCAAGCAGTCGAGCACGTAGGAGGATATTACGGACGCCACGAGGCGACCACATCACCATAGCAACCAACAAGAGGAGAAATCATATTCCCCCATGGATCAGACTCCCGTAGAGTCAAGAACAGTCAGAGAAAAAACTCGAACATAGACGCGGCTACGTATCCGAACCAACCACACCTGCGTGCGAAGGCGGCCAGGTCAGTTGCCATTGACATGGCAACAGACCACGCTACCAGCCAAGTTCATTGTCGCATCGTCCTGCGTAGCCCCAGGCAACGGAGTTTGCTGCGCCTTACCATATACTACGTTTGAGCGGTCTAGTAATAATGTCAATCAGTGGACGTTCCCTACGGTGCAGGCGGGTGATGCCAGGTGAGCTCTCAATCTAATACGGGAATTTCACGGGTCTCAATGCAATTTGATTCAATTCAATTTATTCAATATTGTTTACACAAATGTTCTTTTCTTTTACAGAAACTGTACAATATTTCATTCAATATGTGTATATTGATGGTCAGGAAAAAAACCTGAACCATAAACGTTTGGAAGTTTCGTTGTAAAATTTCTTTTGAAAAATCTATCGCAACTTTGTAATATGCCTTTAGCTTTTCACAAAGGAAAGCATACAAGAGTAAAGAAGTTACAAGCTTATACAATATCTTAGAATTACCTGGTCAATTTTTTATTATATTCAAACTAATCTCAAGAGATTAGAAAGAGAGAGAGAGAGAGAGAGAGCGAGAGAGAGAGAGAGAGAGAGAGAGAGACGGATGATAGAAGTGGAAGAACGAGGGGATATTCTTGCGAAAATTAGAAGGGTCTCACATTTATGAACACGGCGTTTAAAGTGTACAAAATGGTTATGGCGGAGATACTTCAGAACAGTGTCGAAGGGGAAGGCACATATTTCGGAGCACCTGGTGGATAGAGGAATAGCAAAGAAGGGGTAAAAAGTGGACACGTTTTCCCTACATCTGGGAAGCGCTTTCCTATCAGTGAATAGTGAGGGCCCGTAAGGGCCAATGAAAAAGGAAGGAGTAGAGAAAGGTCTGATCCGAAGAGTGAAATAGGTGTGTGACAGGTCGGGAGATAGGGTGAAAGGAGGGGACATGATCCGAGAGGGTTCCTGGGTGCATAGGGAAAAAATGACGATTTAATGAGCAAAGGGTGTGTTCAGTGAAGTGGAGCGGAAGAGAGAGAAGAAGGGAAAATAAAGAAAGATAGATGCGCAAGGAGGACAGGATAAAGGGAGAAAGTAAGTGTAAATATTGCAGATGGTGGATAAGGAATATCTAATAATTCATAGTAGATAAGAAATAGTAAGGAACGGTGTAGGCAAAGTTTGGCCGTACGATGCCGGCAAAGTGTAGAGAAATGAATGCGAGGCGAAACTAGGAAGGTAATGCAATGCGAGCGATCGAGCGGTTATATTATTAAGATATGGATGGCTCCTATTGTATAAAGTGTGGACGGTATAAGATATGCAGAGGAGGAGTGATCAAGGCGATTGATAGGCTGAAAAGAAATAAAGCAGCAGGGCAGAATACATGGGTAATCAGGCACTGAATAGTGGTTAGGAAGAAGTAAGATAAAAGGTTTGGAGAGTATTCAACCAAGTGGGTAGACTTGCAGAATGGCTGGAACTATGAAGGACAGGACTAGTGGTACTGATGATGAATAAATTAGTGGGTAGAAGTTAGAAGATATAGAGAAATCACACTAAGCTAAGCTTGGGAAAAGGAAGTATTTCACACAACTAGACTAGGGTAATAGCAGGCATCAGGACCACGGATCGCATTTACGTTCTAATTTGATTTGTCAATGGGATTCTGGGCATGTAAGAAGAAATCTGGTGGCTGCTTACGTGCTTTCAAAGCAGTGATTAACTTAATGAACAAGAGCTACTGTGTCAGACTATGAGAGAGAAAGAGAGTAAGAGAGCGAGAGGCAGAAAAAACATGGAGGATAGAGTGAGTAAGGGATTCGGGAGTAGGTGGGGGGCTGATAGAAGGAATAAGGCTAACGTTTGTAAGGACAGGGTTCGAAGTGAGGATATGAAATAAGAAAAGAGAAGAATCATGGATAGGAAGAGGGCTGAAGAAAGACTGCCCGTTGAGTTCGCCACTGTTTAGTATTCTGTTGGCAGATCTAGACGGAAAGTTGGAGAAGAAATTGAACGAAGTAGCAGTAATAAAATGCGATGTTTGTGGCTTATAACCAGTATATTTAAATTTGATGTTAAAACGACGACGCGTTTCGATG
>WSXT02077772.1:0-12106 GCA_011762715.2 Neuroterus valhalla
GGGGGGGGGGGGGGGGGGGGGGGGTAGATATTTGAAAAGTAATATTTTATTCGCTTTCTGTGACTGATTGTGAAGAGGAATGGTGAATTTCGAACTCGATTCACCTATTATTGAGAATTCTGAATAAAATTTACAAAAACGTATTTTTTTCTCATGGGAAATACGTGTTAAACTTCATGGGGCTTGCGCGACCTCCACATATTATTTTTTTGCAAAAAAGAAAATGCGTTCTTTTTTTGTGAATTCGACGAATTTTCGGGTGTTTTGCATAAATATTTGAAAAATAAATGTTTTGGACCACCCTAATGTCCAATGAAAGATCCGAACATGTTACACAGTTATAGATATAGATTAGCTCAAACGCTGATACAAATAAAATTTCAAAAATTTTATGGTTACTTTTAGAAATGATTCTCGTTACTCGATTCTTGAAATACTTCCAAAAGATTGGATAACAACATCTAATGTTTGATGAAAAAGAAATAATTTGCATGCTTCATGACTATTTCCAGTTCCTAAGCTGAAATTTGGCTCTAAAAGTTTTGAATTATACAATTTTGAATGTTTTTCATTTACACTACTGGTTTTGATGTCTCAATTTTTTGTAGCTCTCAAGTGAGCCGACGATGATAAATAATACATTTTTGTTTTATTGAGTTTTTTAAAAGTCAGATACTCTTTTGATGGAATTAGTCTCTAGAAGTTGTTTAATGTTTAATGATGAAATTGTTTTTTTTTTTTTTTTTGTTTTTTCTTTCAAATTTGAACTTATGATGTGCAATTAAAAGATCTCAAAAGACAAGTGAAAGTTATAAGAGATACATTCAAAGCGCATGATAAATGAGAAAATCGAATGTGGTTACGGCACCGGAAATATTTTCCGACGTCAATGGCCTTCTGTGACACGTTCGTCATCTCGAATGAATATTCCTTTATTGCTTATTCGAAACGTTTTCAAGTCTTCTTTTCTCTTCAGAGCGAGAAAATTGTTAGGAAATTTTATTATCATTGACTGATATTCTTATTCCATTCTTGATTTTTTACTAAAAGAAGTAAATGAT
Organism: Neuroterus valhalla; assembly: GCA_011762715.2. Classification (NCBI taxonomy): domain Eukaryota; kingdom Metazoa; phylum Arthropoda; class Insecta; order Hymenoptera; family Cynipidae; genus Neuroterus; species Neuroterus valhalla. Next base: position 1,062 of record WSXT02077772.1, read on the forward strand.
TCATGTACATTCAGAGGAATATCTTCTTTCATCCTAAGTATATTTCTTGACACAAATGGAATTTTCTCTTGAATTCGAAGCTTAGAAGCTTTACATTAGTCCTAGAAAGAATCTTTCCAGTCTGACGAATTTTCATTTGAAACTTTATTGTTTTGCATCAAAAAACATAAAGAAGTTAACAAATGAAAATTATTCAGACTAGACGTCTGAAACTTTAACTCAATTAGAGTGTCATATTTAGGAATTTTCTGTAGAGGAGGGAAGCAACAGTAAAATGAAGTATAAAACGCAGTTTTGTCGTTTATGTGTTTATGGGACATATACTCGTTCCGCGGCTTGTACGATTACTTTTCGAAATGTGTCATAAACCATAACCATATAGCAGTATTAAAGAAATTGAGATGCTGCTTTAAAAGTTGATCAATCATCTTTTATTAGAGAATTATTCAAACGTTCACTAAATTATTGCATTCATAAGAAACAATCTAATTCTTTGATCGTGGTCATTGTTTTGGTGCAATGTTTGACTTATGACTGATTCAGAAAAAAAAGTTATCAAGAAGAGCAAAGCCAATACTTATTATTTGCTTTTGAAAGTTAACGCTATAATCATCAGTATGCATTCCTAATCAAAAATAACAAGGAATAACGTCCTGCTTTTATAATAGATACCTGCGGATTTAAGATATAGTTGTTTCCTAGAAGATTAGCAGGGTGGCGACTTGCCCGGGAAACCGGGAATTTTATTGCCCGCAAAAAAACCGGGAAGTGACCGGGAATTTGCTTAACCCAACCTGGACTATTAAAAATTCTACCAAAAAAAGACGAGGAATGACCAATTTCTTTTTGTGAATTAGAAAGATATCTTATTATTTGATTTGAAGAATGTAGCGCTCCTTTAATCTGATTCTTGAAGTATTTAAATACATCTACCATATACGTCATGAGAGGGAGAATTTCTTCTTTTTCCATTATAAGAAAAGCGTTTTGCAAATTTGTTGCTCTGTGAGATCTTCTTAACTGACTCAAATTTGATAATCCAGTTGATGACAGCCCAAACCTACAGCAAGAATAATTATATTCATTTTTTTTCAAATGTGTTTATCACGTTTTATCTTGTTTTCCTTAATTATCTGATTTGGGACAGGGAATTTCAGAAATAATTATAGCTTTTATTTTGGGGCAGAGATTTTCAGTGAGGAAGTATAATTTCACTTGGAGCAGGGAATTTTTCACATGGAACAAAAACTATTCGAACTAATTATAATTCGGATTTGGAAGAGAGGAAATAAAAAAAATCGTTCCTCCAATCCAAAATTTGTCGCGATTTTAAAGTTCCCTCTTCTTAATTTTAAATAAATAAAGTACTTCAAGCTTGTTTACATTGTTCATTGCAAACTAATCTTTTTTGTTTTGAAAAATCAACTACTTGTTTGTTGAAAATCAAATTTTCTTGTTAAAGTTGCATTATTTCAATTAAAAATTCACCTCTTGTTGGAATTGTAACTACTTTGTTGAAAATCAATTCAGCTTTTTTGGTGGAAAATTCATCAGCTTAGTTGGAAATCAATTACTTCAACTGAAAATTCATCTGTTTCATTTTTGTGGAAAATTGATCTCTTCTAGTTCAAATTCGACATTTCGGTTGAAAATTAATTTTTTGACAAAAATTGAACTATTTTTGTTAAATGTTCATCAATTCAGTTGAAAATTCGTCTTTATGGTTCGAAATTCAACTAGTTCACTTAACAATTAAAAATTTTATTTGATTCTTCGTCATTTTGTGCATAAATGTAATTTTTTTGTTTGACAGTTTTGTTTGTTTGTTGAAAGATAGTTTTTTTGGTTACAAGTAATTTTTTAACTAAAAATTTAACACTTATGCTTGATTTGAAATTGGTTTTTAACTTAAAAATGTTACTGTTCCATTTTTGGTTGAAAATGATTATTTTTTTACTTCGAAATTCGACTATTTTGTTAGAACATCATATTTTTGAAGCTTTGCTTCTTTTGGGAGGGTATATACTCTAAACGTGGCCACCTAACTGCGAAAAACGGGAACACACCGTCCGCGTCACGTTCAATGCGACTGAAAATGTCTATAGCATGGCACCAACACAGCGATCTCTCTCTTTCTCCCTCCCTCCCTCCCGTTCTGGTGTAGTATATGTATAACGAGTGGGGTATACATCACACATGTACAAAATTGAATAACTATATTACAATAAATTATCTATTTTATATAACTCTGACTAGAGATTAATTCATGTCTACATATAACACTTGAAACCTACAAACTTTGATAATTTAACTTCTTTGAAATTTTAATCCCCAATTGCCATCAACTCCATACTGCTTGCTCCGATATTTCTTTTACTGGCGTGCATAAACATACATAGAGCGAGGGGATAACTGTTTTCTTCTTGTAACTCTTCTTGTTTGAATATTCACCTTCATGGTTGGAAATTGAAGTGTTCCAGTTAAATATTTATCTTTTTAGTTGTAAATTCATCTTCTTGTTTTGAAATTCAACTGTTCTAGTTGGAGATTCATAATGTTGTTTCAAAATTCATCACAATGGTTGAAAAATGAATTATTTTGTTGGAAATCTGTTTTTTTTTTTGTTATCGTAAATTGATTTTTTCGATCGTAAGTTTAAATGTTACAATTTTTGCAAAAAAATTATATTTTTTTGTTGAAGATTAGATTATTCTTTTCAAAATTGATTTATTTTGCAATGTTTGATCTGTTGTGTTAAAGGATGTTTAGAATGAACGTCATATGTCATGGATAAAAATAAATGTTTGCGTTTTGCGACAAATATAAATATGTTACTTCTAGTTGAGCGGGAAAATTGAAAAACATGACCGGGAAGAACCGAGAATTCGAAATCGTTCTCCGAATCGTCACCCTGATTAAGAATAAGGTGATGATATCAGAATAAATAGAAAATTACTAGAAGCTGGGATAATATCTTGGTCAATATTAAGTGAATTTGGCAGAATTTGCGTGAAATAAGGGCACTATGGTGGCGTATGCAGATTGAGTTGAGGAGAATTAAGATGAGAAAGGGGAACTAAATTGGTGAATGGAGAGAATGGGTGAGAGAGATAGGGGTTTAACCTCGGGTTTAACATGCAATTTTCCTTCAGTTTCACTATGACAAAAAATATCGTTAATAATGATCTGTGTAGAAATGATGAAATACAACGATTTCAGCTTTATTTCCATACAATCTGATATAATGCAATATAATATAATTATACACTAAATTTGAAGGTACCATCCAGATTGATGTGCAACCGAGTCTGCAACATAATCTAAGGCAACAGAATCCAAGGCAGCAGAATGATCCAAAAGTAAAGCAGTAGTTTGTTCCTTTATATTGATGGAAATTTCTGTACCAATTTAATGCCGTTCCAGCATAAATGGTACTTCCAGATTTACTGGGTAGTATTGCTCGGCAATATATGTTTTTATACATTTTAAAGCTATGGGTTTTGGCCAGATAAAATTCAATACTGCAGACGTTATCAGCTTTTTCTCTATAAGTAGCGTATTAGGCCAGTAGAGGAAAAAGTGATAACATCTCTAGAAATATATATTTACTCGCACTGATCTTTGACTTGCCCACGCTGTATTAGTAGATTGAACCACACAACTGTTCTTGGACAAATTGATCTGTCAACAATTTTTCAGCAACTCGTAACCATGCATTTTCGAAACTTCCTCAACTTCCGCACATCTGCTCATGATCCCTTCATTTGAACTTGTAATAATTGGCAACTTGCCTCAGATAATCAAGATAGATTAAGTAAATCAAAAGATTCAATCTCTCCCGAATCTATAGCCAATAAAATAGATTTAGCTATCGATTTATCGAATTATGCTACTTGAAGTGTTTATATCTAATTGGAAATAAGGAATGGCTTATTCATCAGAAGCTAACATTAAAACATCACTTCTCTAGTTGAGATCTCGAGATTCCCATATGTGGCCTTCGTTATATGATAAACCGAATCCACCTTAGAAGGAGAGATAGTTCTCGTCGATTCCTTTGTCACCGGTATCGATGGGATCGTATTAGTCTGCTCTACCTCCTCCCCGATGACACCAGAACCCCGCTACTTCCAGATCCTGGTTACGGTCCTGTATCCATCTATCTCTGATCCTCACTCACTCTCTCTTTCTTTCTCTCTTGTCAACTCTCCAATTCTCTCTCTCTCTCTCTCTCTCGGTCGTCGCTGCCTTTGGTCTCCTGGTTCCTCTCCTCGTTCGTTCGGTCGTTCAATACTCAGAGAGGGATAGAAAGAGGATTCGAGTGAGAGGAATAGACCTGTGGGATAAGGGGGAGAGGTTAGGGGGAGGTAGCTCGCAACTCGCAATCCAACTCACGGAACTCATGGTGGCTATGGATGGTTCGTTCGCACGGGCACCGTCCGAGCGCGATCAAACCATCCTATCCACCACCTCCCCCATCCCCCCTTCACCTTTTCTGTCAGCTTTTCCTTCTTTTCACTTCGGTCGCGCGACTCTGACTCTCCCTTCCCTGGCTCGAAAACTCACCTTTTTTTTAACAATCCCCCCATTCGCAGAGTTCCCAGGGGTTTATCGGTTTTTTAAATCGGCTCCAATCGTAGTTGTCTGGGTATGGGGTTGCTTCTTTTGGCGGAATAACTGATGCGGTTTTAAATTTGATAGATAATGATTATGGGTGACGTACTACATTTGCATTTTCTTACCCAGGGCGATGGTAATTTGTTTTTATTTGTGTTGGAAGTGTATGATAGGGCTGAGAAAATTGGATGTAGTGGGTGGGTTAATGTTCGGAGGACATCTAGATGTTGAGGGGCAATATCTAGAAATCTAGACATTATGGGGTAATATGTAGATAGCAATGTTGTAATAAACAGATGATAATGTTGGAAACAAAACGTATGCCTAATAAGCTGTCTAGGCATTTAGAGAAATTGTTGTCTTGGAACAAATGCATAATCATATTGCATAATCATTTCTGTCAAGAAACATCCTTTCGACACAAGAGGCCATTTCTCTGACTGCAAATCATGGGTTCAAAGAAAACCGCGGGATATCAAACCATTGTATATAATGATGATTATCATCATGGGTTCAAAGAAAACTGTGGGATATCAAACTATTGCATATAATTATGATTATCAACTTCAGAAATGATCTACTTTTGTGGTTCCAAAATTTTTTTCTACACAACTTCATGCATATCTATCGAGTGGAAGTTGTTATACTTTTTTTCGGAGACTTGGGTTTCTAGGCGGGCGTGACTATTGCTCGTGGCATAACTACTATCTTATTATTCTGTTGCTCAATTCGCTGAATGAATAAAAATCTGCAATCATATTGGAAGATAACACGTATCTAGATATTGATATTAATATTTATATAATAAAAATTTGATATCCGTAGATTAAACTAGTTTGATATTAGAGGAGAAAGGGTCAATGTGGCGCAAATAACATATCAATCGATAGGTAGAAAGAAAAACATTTAGACCATGGTGCAATGGCAAATTATGTAAACCGTATGGATCGATATCTCAGCTTTGCTTTACCAATAGGAAAAAATTGCATGGAAAAACGGAAAAAAAAGTTGAATGGATTACAGAATTCTTTGTGCAAATCATGAATACTGATATCATGTGAAGGAATCATAGAACCAAAAACATCTCATTAACAATGCATGTGAACAAGGAAATTTCGAAGATTTCCGAAGTTGATCTGTTATAAAAATCTTTTTTTTGCGAGAGCAATCTGAAATGTTGCACTATTGAGAAAACTTCGGAAATTGTCATAAATTCAAGGAAACAGAATATCCATCTCAGAAATGTGGAGCTGTGTCGCACAAAAATACAATTTTTCGTTTTATTTATGTTTTGTCAATAAGTATGAGAGACAATATCACTACAATCAGCTATTTATATTTTTTTTGAATTTGCAGGAAGTAATTAGCGTCTGAAACTGTGAACAGACAATTTTCAGAATTTGGACCACACCGCATTACCTACTTTTCTTCTATGGGTCAATATGATTATCTGTTCACTTACTTTACTACTTTCTCCTTTTATCGTCCAGAAGCATTTACAGAGAATTCATGCTTCTTCCTTGGAGGAATTTTTGTTTTTGCATGTTATTCTATCATTCCGTCCCAAACTATCCCCAAACTTGTTCAACTTGGACTGAAATGTGATTTTGATTAAATTTTTCATCTGGCAAACAGGTAACCAAGGTTGTTTTTTCCCCCGTTTGGATGACAAAAGTTAAGCAGTGATGATTCATTGAACAGTTAGGATGTTTGGGTTTCCAGTTTGGAATTTAGAGATTTGCCACTATTGTCTACAACATATTTAAACTTTGTACAAAACATTCTGAGATATAGACACACAAGAGATCAGCATTGCCAGAATTCTAGATTAAAAATTGTTGCTTCTTGGTAGCCATTCATGATTCTTCCTCAATGAAAATATTGTTTCGGCCATACTACTCCATCTTTTCTTTTCAAAATGATACTATACTCTATCAATTTGTTTCAAAACAGCCCCAATCTGGTTCAACCTGAACCAAAATCCGGTTCGAATATAATTTTCAATTTATCAAACAGGTAACCAAGGTTGTTGTTTCCCCGTTCGGACGGCAAAAGTGGAGCAGTGATGATTAATTGAACATTCAGGATGTTTGGGTTTCCAGTATGGACTTTAGAGATTAGCCGTTATTGTCTACAACATATTTAAACTTTGTACAAAACATTCTGAAGCATAGACACACAAAAAGTCGTCATGCCAGAATATTCTGGAATAAAAATTGTTGCTTCTTGCTATTCCATTCATGTTTCTTCCTCAATGAAAATATTGTTTTGGCAATACTACTCCATCATTTCTGTTCAAAATGATACTCCTCTATCATTTCGTTTCAAAATAACCTCAAACTGGTTTAACTTGAACCAAAATCCGGTTCGAATTGTATTTTTCATTTGGCAAACAGGTAACCAAGGTTGTTCTTCTCCTTCCGGATGATAAAAGTTGGGTAGTGATGGTTAATTCAACATTCAGGATGTGTGAGTTCTGGTTTCGACTTCAGAGATTTACCTCTATTGTCTACAACATATTTAAACTTTGTACAAAACATTCTGAAATATAGGCACACAAAAGGACAAAACCGCAAGCATATTCTGGAATAAAAATGGTTCTTTCTTGCTATTCCATTCATGCTTCTTCCTCAATGAAAATATTGTTCCCGCAATACTACTCCATCATTTCGTTCCAAAATAACCCCCAACTTGTTCAACTTGAACCAAAGCCGGTTCGAATAGAATTTTTTATTTAGCAAACAGGTAACCAAGGTTTTTGTTTCCCCGTTCAGACGACAAAAGTGGAGCAGTTATGATTAATTGAACATTAAAGATGTTTGGGTTTTCAGTTTGGACCTGAATGATTTGTCTCAATTGTCTAGAACATGTTTAAACTTTGTACAAAACATTCTGAGATATAGACACACAAAAGGACAAAATCACAAGCATATCCTGGAATAAAAATGGTTCCTTCTTGCTATTCCATTCATGCTTCATCCTCAATGAAAATATTGTTCCCGCAATACTACTCCTTCATTTCGTTCCAAAATAACCCCCAACTTGTTCAACTTGAACCAAAAACCGGTTCGAATAGAATTTTTTATTTAGCAAACAGGTAACCCAGGTTTTTGTTTCCCCGTTCGGACGGCAAAAATGGAGCAGTGACGATTAATTGAACATTAAAGATGTTTGGGTTTTCAGTTTGGACCTGAATGATTTGTCTCTATTGTCTAGAACATATTTAAACTTTGGACAAAACATTCTGAGATATAGACACACAAAAGGACAAAATCATAAGCATATTCTGGAATAAACATTGTTCCTTCTTGCTATTCCATTCATGCTTCATCCTCAATGAAAATATTGTTCCCGCAATACTACTCCATCATTTCGTTCCAAAATAACCCCCAACTTGTTCAACTTGAACCAAATCCGGTTCGAAAAGAATTTTTTATTTAGCAAACAGGTAACCAAGGTTTTTGTTTCCCCGTTCAGACGGCAAAAGTGGAGCAGTGATGATTAATTGAACATTAAAGATGTTTGGGTTTTCAGTTTGGACCTGAATGATTTGTCTCTATTGTCTAGAACATATTTAAACTTTGGACAAAACATTCTGAGATATAGACCCACAAAAGGACAAAATCATAAGCATATTCTGGAATAAAAATTGTTCCTTCTTGCTATTCCATCCATGCTTCATCCTCAATGAAAATATTGTTTCCGCAATACTACTCCTTCATTTCTTTTCAAAAGATACTCCCCTATGATGTCGTTCCAAAATAACCCCAAACTGGTTCAACTTGAACCAAAATCCGGTTCGAATTGTATTTTCCATTTGGCAAACAGGTAACCAAGGTTGTTTTTTTCTCCGTTTGGACGGCAAAAGTTGGACAGTGATGGTTAATTGAACATTTAGGGTTTAGGCTGTGTGGGTATTTGCTTTGGACTTTGGAGCAGCTTAAGCCTCAAGAAAGAAGGAAAGGAAGGACGTCTGATAAATTTTCTCGGAGCCGAATTCCGCCCCATGTCTTCCTTTCTCGTTTGCCTCCCCTCGCCCCTTTCCCCATACCCCATACTTTTTATCTCTCCTTTTCGCTTGCATTCGTTTTATCGCGCCCTCTTGGAACGCAGAAGGGACTCTGCACTCGTTCCTTCACCTCGAGCAGAGTGCGCGTTTTTTCCAACTCGTTCCTCAGGTATTCCACTTCTTTTACTGCATCCTCCGCCGCCGTCGCTGCCGCCGCCGCCGCGAAGAACCCGTCCAGGAACGCGAACTTCTCTCGATATACTTGCCAGATACGCCGCATTAATATCAGACCGACTCTTTCAGAATAAAACCCATTAATAATTTCACTCTCAGCTCGCCCAATAATTATTGACGAACTCTGATCCGGCCGAAGTAGAGTCGACGTCCGTACCAGGAAACTTTCAGGGATCGATGCAGTCATTCCCATATTTATACAATTTTGAACTAAGATTCTCATTTTAGTAATTTTGATCAACTATCCAATTAACTAATCATATCTCCGATGATATTCTGATGTCATTCAGACTAGATGGGAAATTTTCAAATTGAGGAGCTATGTACAAATTTCTGTTGAAAAAGGGCCGCCTTTCAACTCGGTTAGGATCCGAACCCAGGACCTTTCGTTTGCCGGCCGGAAGCTCTACCAAGTTGATGGAGCACTTCTCCGGAAAACGAAATGTCCTAGGTATCCCAGCAGAGTTGGGAGGTTGTCCGTTTTTCGCACAAATTTGTAAATAATTTCATTTCCATTATCCTCCTTTTTCCCCATTTTTGTTCATTTCCCTTCTACTTTTCTCAAAATTTCATATATGTAATCTCTTCTTTGAGAATTTCCGTTATCTGTTCCCCCTTATCTACCATTTTTTACAAAAATTCGCGATTTATTCATCCAATAGAAACTGGTAACATTAAAAATTCCGATACAATCTTTACTTGAAGGGTTACAGTACAAAACTAGATGACGAACATTTTTGTGAAAAATGAGGTTCTTTATTATAAAATCAGATACATCTCTTGTTAGAAGAATTTCACTAAAATTCTTTCAACTGTCTGGCTGAAACATTTCACGCAATCAGCACTAGCTGAGCAACACATCGAAACAGAACACAGCATTTCATTTGAAAAAGCAACCGTCATCGCAAAAACAAACAATATTTTCCCAAGAAGGCATAGACAAGCAATCGAAATCTTGAAACACCCTAATAATATGAATAGGGACAATGCATTTAATACCAATCCAATTTGGCTTTCCGTTCTCCCGGTTTAACTGATTGACCAATCAGATTCCACCAATCCCCACACTGGAATCCTCGACCAATCACAGGCATCGTTGTGAACATATATAATAACACCACACCTAAAAAACCTCAGTTTGAGGCCAGTCCTGAAGATGCGAACTGTAACTTTCGCGAAACGTCGACAAATTTTTTTGTAGTTTGTACATGATCAAAACCCGAAATACCTCATTTCACCAATTTCACTGAACTCTTATTATAAATTAATTAAATCAAAATTTGATAACTAACTCTGTACTTGTCAGTATCTTCTTTTCTTTCTTTTTCTTTCATAGCCCAACGAGTTTCTAACTTTTGAGAAATTGATCGGACGCTGATCGGGAAAAATTTGGATTTAGGCTCTAGGCTTTTCTATTACCATATTATTAATTCAATTAATTAATTTTTATTTCATATAATAATATTTAATTAAATAAAATTCATAAAATACTTTCGGCTGAACATGTGTCGAGTCACTTTTATTTCATAAATTTGAGGAAAATATAACGACTAAATACGCTTCACACGTATTTAAATGAAATCACTGTTAGTATTATGCTAAATGCAATTCGGAACGTTTGAAATTTCCAATATTATTATCAAAAGTATTGCATTTTCAACAAAACAAATGAATTTTCACGATGAAAGATAGAATTTTCACAAAAAGAGATGAATTTTTGAATTAAAAAGACAATTTTCTGAAGAAAATAGTAATTTTTTAACCGAAAGATGGCCATGAAGAAAATTTAATTTGAGCCAGATTAAGGAATTCCCAAACCAAGAATATAAATTTTCTACAAATTATCTGAATTTTTCCACCAAAGAGATAAACCGTCAACCAAAACAATGGATTTGGATTAAAATTCATTGAAACTAACGAAGATCAATTTTCAATCAACATAGAAGCAATTGCATTTCAAGTTGAAAGTGTTATTTTTTCGACCAAAAAAATAAGAATTTTTAATCAAAGAGATGAGTCCTCAAGCAAAAAATTTGATTTCTTTCAATTAACTACTAGCATTTTCAACCAAAAAATCTGCCCGCTTCGCGGGCACATTCTCATCGCGCTCGTAGGATCTCGCGCTTCGCGCTCGATAATATATTTGACTCGCGCTTCGCGCTCGTTTGTTCCAAACCTCGCGCTC
>WSXT02077783.1:0-12106 GCA_011762715.2 Neuroterus valhalla
AGAGGTGGCGCGTCGCAACTGACCCGTCACTTTCGCTCTTGGTCTTCGACGTTTAGGACATACGGAAGATCATAGAATCGGCTCACATAGCGTCCGATCACGTAGATTGCCGCCTGGATACGAAAATTATTAAATTGGGACTGTCGTGGAGTAAATTTTCTCTGTTTTGAATTTGGGACGGCTCGCAAAGGATGTCTGAGGTAAAACTTTTATATTTCGGCGGGCTACGCAATGGCGTCTAATTGTAACCCTGCTGTGGCCCGACCCATTGCCGAGCTTGACCTCTCTAAGTGCTTTCGATCGGTGTTTAATTGTTTCAAAATTCGAGTCAGTGCGTAAGAATTATATCACATGTGGATACCGTTAAAATCACGCGTCTAGATACTTGGAATCCGGTCATGATTATTCCCGAATGAGTCGACCACGTGGCGGTTCCACGATTTTCATACTTGTTTGTTCTGGTAGAAAATGAGGTCCGTTCGTTTTTATGGATTACCGGAGGGCTTTAGGGGAAATTCCTCTTTTGTTCCTAAAAGTGTGTAAATTAATAAATTATGTTTAACTACGTCAGTAGCGTGTTAGGGACTTCCGGGTTCTCAGTTCCCTGAGCTTCCCGAGCAGTTCGACCACGTGGTCGCTTCTGAGACTTTTTTTTTGTTAATGTAGGTTTAAATTTAACTTCCGAAAAGATATGTCGCATTCCTTCCTTTATTCGTTTTATACTGAAAAATAAACGTAGAAATGAATCGTTAATTTCCGTTGATGTGAAGTAATGAAAATTATGAAACGGTCGTTGGTGATTTGAAGAACCACCCCTGTGATTTCCTATCCTTCTTCTCTCTTCCGGGTTTTGATATTAAGATAAATGGATATAAAGTAAGGTTAGAGACTACAAAATAGAAGAAAAATCTAATTTCCAGGCTAGAATAGAATTCCTTCGCGTCCTGATTTTTTTCGGGCCTGGCTGGCGCCCAAAAACAAACTTTTAGACATTGCTGCAACGTTTCGCCATATGTGAGGCGGTAAATTTCCCGCTCACAGGATATATTCAAAAGCCTTTGATGAACAGGAAAAAATCTCGAGAGATTAACGGTCGCTGGTCGGAGCTTTATGCAGTGCATGGAGAATCACGATATGCCGCGCAAAAAGTGACACGACGCGAGAAAAAACTAATTTTCTTGAAATAGGGCAGCTCGAGGCAGCAAGTGAAAACGGTTTGAAAAAGTAGACACTTTGCCGTAATAGACACAACAAATCTCGTCACAGGAATACGCAGGAAAAAAATATCTCTCTCCGTGAACTTGTAACACACATCTGAAACATGTTCGCGAATTATACATATTCCATTATTTATTCCTAATTTAGGTACCTTCACGAGCATTTTTCATGTCGCACAAACTTTTTCCACCAAAAACTCACTGAATATGGGAGATTTTCCTCGTTGGTTCGAAACACGATAAATCCTGTGTCATGCGAGAAGGCGCCACAGAACGCGGACGGTCAACTTCGACTGCACACCACAATAGCAGTTTTGGTTATAATGGCCTATCCTTCTGGATTGAAATGCTCCGAAGCACCCTACACAAGAAAATATGAAGCTCGAGGTTGGGCGGGAAAGTTCGAATCTCGATTTTTGGCCAGCTTTCTGGGATTTAAAACCACTGTAAGTCGTACAGATTGTAAGAGGCCTTCACAAGGGTACTTTTTGTCCTGAGGAAGATTATGTCTGGTACTCATTCTTTGCAGTTCCTGATGACAAATACATGTTCCGTCAGAGAGAAGCATCAGTTGGTCCTCTTTCAAATCGCACAATTTCTTCGCAGTGGGGGACGTATGATACTCGTTGCTCACGGTTCAGTCTCTATAGATTTGTGCAGTCATCCTTAGTCCCTGAAACGAAAATTTATGCATACCGCGTTTCTATTCTACAAGTTCTGCTGTGAACGCCAACAAGGCAATGGTAGAAAAATATTTCTTATTACTCAATGATGAAAGTTATTCTCATTATTCATCGAGAAAATATTGTTGAATAGAACAAAATTAAGAAAAATTGTAAACAAAGTTTAAGCGTTAAACGTAAGAACCACGTCACCAAACCTATATTCGTTTTATGGTCTCACTACAGAACCGGATCAAGGGTCAAGGATCGACGAAATCATCGTAGATCTGGACTTGGGTGACATTAGTATCTACTTCAAGAGAAAGCTGACTGATGAAGAAAAGTACCGCATTTTGAGGAATTGCTCCACGCGTTTCTGGTCAGTGGTCACAGAAAATAAAGGTTCCAGGGAAAGTGGCTGCAAGAGTTTACCTAAGTGGCCTACTCAAAAGAGCTGATGGGGCGTTTTGTCCATTTTGCATGTTTTTTGCCTCGAAAGAAGTTAGGAAAGGAGGTCATACTGCAGTTCGGAGTTTAGTGACTCAACCATTCGAACATTAAAAAACTTGTGTCGAGCGTTAATAAAAGCGAATGCTGCACGATTCTCGCAGATGGGATAACTGACATCAGTTGTATGAAACAATATCCCTTATGCTTCCGCTACACTGAAAAAACTGATGGGACAGTTATTTCGAGAGAAGATTTCATGAAATTCATCTCCATCAAAGATGCAAGTGGAAGAGGTCTTGCATTGCCTTTGTTGGAAGTTTGCGAAGAATTGAAGATCAGTTTGAAGTTTACAGTCTCTCTTAAGGCTACGACGGGGCAGCTGTGATAAGTGGAGAATGAAATGGTTGTGCCGCAGCTGTCATACAGAAGCATCATTCTCCACTGTATGTTCATTGCGCAAATCATTCAATGAATTTATCTGGTGGTGAAGCTTGTTCAGTCCCTTAAATCAGAAACTGCCTTGCATCGATCAAACAAACAATACCCTTCTTTCGGCCTTCTGCTAAACGTGAAGATATCCTAGCGGATTGCTTGCAACTCTAGATTGTCCAACAAAACAACGACACCTTAAGAATATTTTTGAAACAAGATGGACTAAAAGACTCGGTGCAGTTATATGTTTCAAAGAGATGTCTGTCCCAATTTTTAACAATTCAGGAAAATTTTAAGAATGTGGGAAAGGTGAAAAAGCCAAAAATGCCTCCAGCTACTATCAGACCCTCAAAAGTGGCATATTTATTGCGCCCATAGTAGTTACCGCTGGACTTTTTCCCATGGTTCATTCACTAACAATTTTTACCTTAAAGGTAAAAGCGTTGATCTTGCTGCTGCTGTTTCGCCAGCTGATGATCTCATTGAGTTGATGAAAAACATACGAGAGAGTGCTAAATCAGAGTTTTCAAAAATTTTCGCTGCTTCTGAAGGAATGGCAAATGTTTTTGGAGAGAATATCAAAGAGCCTAGAATCGTGCAAGGCAAAAAAAAACAGAGAAAATTACCAATCCAATTTGTTGAAAGAATGTTTCCGCAAGTCTGTGTTTGCAGCACTTTTCCGAACAAGTTCCTGCAGGAGGCGTCACTGCTGAAAATCAAGGAGCCGTAAACGTTGGGTCTTCCTCTGACGGTCTTTCTGACGATGATGTAGGTGACAGAATTCTTTTCTTCTCTCATAAGAGATGGACGCGTCACCGACATCTATCATATATTACATCGTTAATCAGTAACGTCCTATTGATAAAGTCCATAGCGCAGCTGCTTCAGCTTCATTATGAATCACAACTTTTGCACTCCTCGTCTTTCGTAAGAAATCTTGAATCTCAATTACGTTCTCCAAAACGTTTCATCTTTATCTGATAATCCAATGTCCACCTAAGTATGTTGTGCTAAAATTATTGAACAAACTGCCAAATGTCGCTGATTTTTCTACAGAAAGTTTCATGTCCTCTTTCCCGTATATTGCAAACTATTTGTTGGTAATATCACTTCCAAATCATCGAAGAATCTTCTAACACGAACCGCAAAAACTTCAGCAGGGTTTCACTGTATTTCATAATAAATCAATGAGACGGAACTAAGTATGGAAAACATTGAAAAAATACTTTTTCTTTGGAGAAGTCAGATCATATCAGAGACATGGAGGAATTGCTTTCGAATGATGAAAGTATTGATATCTCCTATGCAAATCAGCTTTAGCAGTGGGGAAAAGGCACTTCCGAAATTGTTGATGAATAGAGAAAAAAAAGTCTTTTAGGCAACGGTATAAGATGGACGTATATTAATACTCAAGGTTTGGTCCTGACCAGATGCTAGGGTTTGATAAAAATTCTTTAGTAGAACTATCCTCTTAGATTGATCATTTCAACTATCAACAATCTTACTATATTTTCGGAACGAAATTTTAATTTTATTCTTGAGGACTCTATATTAACTTAAAATATAACTTTAAAATAGTTGGGAATTTCAGAAGATGATACTTAAAAAACAGTTGCGTAAAGATGCTGATTCCACCCAAAAAATAGGGATCCATCATTACACATTGAAAATGTCAAAGCTGCTGACCATCAAGCAGACAATTGCTGACAAGATACGGATATCATCTGACGCAAAGAACAGAGCTCAAAAGAGGATCGGCTAGGTCAGGCAGAGTCAACAGTATCTCACGGACCCATTGCGTCCTTCAGCGATTTCCCTGTTTTAGTCTCAAACATATTCAAATCCACGGATGTGCAGAGATCTTGCAGAAAAATTTACGGATTGCAACACCCATTGCATAAACGCGATAAGAACATAATACGTTTCAAGGATCCGTGCAATAACCTCATAACGTCCAAGAAAAAATTCCCACTAATCACAGCCGAGGAGGTAAAGAAAGCATTAAGGGACACGAAAAACTTCTCTTCTGGTCTAGATTCTATTAAAAATTGTTAGTCGAAGAAATTAACTTTTACACACTAATATCTGGCCTGGATGTTGAACTTATTTTCGAAGTCAAAGATGCCTATTCTACAGTGGCTGGCTTCGGAACGGAAAAGAGCATTTCGAGAACGATCTAAGGATCATGTAGGGGTAGACACGAGAAATCGGTACGAACTTTGGATTAAAGAAGTGGGACAAGATTCATCCAGAGCTTGGGTAAGTTGCAGGTGTATATAATGACCCTGAGCTCCTGGACGGAAGTGCCATAAGAAACCTCAGCGCTAGTGAAACCTACGAATATCCAGGCGTCTTGGGAGCCACTGTTAGAATAAAACATTAGTGTTCATAATCAATCTGCTGCTGCTGGCTTCCGTGACGGTCGAGTTTGGATTCGGCTTGAAGCTGCGGTTTTGCGGTATCTTGGGTCCATCACAGATTCCCTCTAGTTTTAAGTTTTCCCTGTATCAACCGTCAGGAAAGAGGAGGCTTCTCTCCTGCAGTCCAGTTCCTTCTCGGCCCTGGCGCTGACCGATGGATTCTCCTGGCGTTTCGGCGGATGACGTATCACCTCCAGTTACGTCGGGATCGATGGTTCTGGCGGAGTCTTCGTGATCATAGCTTCCGGAGGTCACATCTGTGCTAATTTTTTGGGCAACCTCTAACATTTTCCTCGTACGAGTTAATTGCCTCGTAACGGATTCCGGGACTTGAGGCTCGAATGAGCCTGACTAGGCATTTGAGCTCCTGGACATTCATATGAACGGATATATGTTTTCTTTTGACTGATCTATAACTGGGGTAGCGTCCTCCCTCGCTGACCCACGCCAGTCCATCGTTGTTTCTTCAACAATCAGTAAAGGAAGTTCTCCAAAGCAGACACAAACACCTTCTTCGACGTATTCGATCGTCCAATCTGTTGGCGTTAAAAAGATATCTGCGACTAACATGCTTGCCGACCCAGGTCTACTCTACTCATTCGAAGAGTTTCCATGGACAAAAAAAACTCAAGGCCTCCAGCGTCAGTACGCGCAAGATAAGGCTTCCTACCCCCTGCTTAAAAGGGACGATAGTAGAATACGATTTAAAAAATTATTAAGAGATACCAAAAATACGGAAAACCCAAAAAATCCCTCAGGATCGGCCAGCTTAGTTCTTGGGTGGAGGGAGTGGTTCTTGGATAAATCTGGCAGGATGATATACACGTCTATCAAAGTCCTAGTACAGAAAATTTACTGAAAGAATTTACTGAAACTATTACAAAATCAGAGGAAAATATCAAAAATATCGTGTATTTGAAACTATGAACTAGACTCATTAGGCCTGATAAGGAGCAACAACAAGAGTAACGAAAGAAAAGGGTTAGGGAGTCGGAAATCTTGCATGGAGAGATAGGTGTAAAGAATGAAAAGGAATTTTATCTAAGTCAAAATTTCTCGGAAAAAAGATGGGTCGAAAGAGAGGTCACACTATTTAGTCACATTCCAAAGAGACAGCCCGTCGAAATACGTTTTAGTCCTCTAGTAAGGTCACTCAATCCAATGAAAACAACACTCGCACAGACGTCCTGAGTACTACACTAAGCACAAGCATCGGGAGAATATCTGATCGGCACTCCATTATATTAAATTTAGACACCAAACATGGTGGTAAAGCCACGGAATACCGGAATGGTTACGAATCGATATTGAAAGAACAATGTAAACAAAACAACCGGTCTGAACCCTTATAAAGAAAGGATTCAAGTCCTACCCCAAATTTTCGAGACGATTGACCAAGACAGAAATGCGCTCGACACCTCGAGCTTACAAGTGTTACTGCCTGAAGCGTGCTCGTCGCGATGATCACCGAGAGACGGGATGCCACTTACGAACTGTAGAGAAAAGAAAGAGAGGCCAGCGCGTGAAGATAAGGATGTTAGTCTCCGCGGTCAAGAGAGAGAAGCCGATGATGCCACACGCCGCTGGTCTGCCTCGTTTTCGTCGCTACTCCCTACTTCCTTCCTTCCTTCCTTTCCGCTGATAGACCGTTTTCCTTAGGCGCGGATTCTTGCATATTCTGATTTCGAAACACGGAACCAGAGGCCGATGAGGGAGGGATCACTCAGATCCGGTGATCAGATCCGAAACTGAAGCCAGTTACTACCCACGCGCGCTGCTGTGTGTGCTGTGTAGGGATATACGTCGAGCGTTGTCGCTTACTTCACCCACACAGCACACACAGCAAGCGCGCGTGTGTTGGCTACTGGCTTCAGTTTCGGATCTGAGCACACTAAAACATACTAGTGTTACAAAAGTTATGTTTCTCACGCAAGATAAAGTTGGCAGAAATGCCTGTCCACTGCCGGATTTCGTGTTCATTTCACCCTGCATGTATTTTCAGGTTAACCCTCCTGACTAACAAATAAATCGGTACAATAAAAGAATGCCTTTCGTCTCAAAGTTATACTTCAAGGCTGCCAAACATTACATATATGTCACTCTGGGCTTTAGAGGGTGAAACGTGGCACGACACTCCAAGGGCATCTGTTAGGGTAGTTTGGAAGATTTGAGGACTTATACGTTTTGTTTGTATTTTTTTCCGTTTGCGACCTTGCTTCGAAGCCATTCAACGAGGGACATCGATGGATTTCCGGAGTTCTAGAGGCCTATAGAGAACTAGGATCCCGCTCGCTGTTTTCTCCAACTTCAGTATCTGACATGATTTCATCGAATGCCTTCAAAGCCAAGGACAGCTTCGAGACTTCCTTGAGCCTTGAGAATGACTTATTCGCCCAGGAGCAAAACCCTTGTCCACATCAAATTCTACTAAAGAACGAATCGCTCTCACAACCCCTTTTGGGGTCCTCGACGCCAAGGCACTGGATGCGATATTCCAGATCTACTTCAAGACTCCCGCGATAGGATGAGAATCAGGTCTCGTCACCTTAGATTTGTTGCGGATTGTTGACAATGCGGTTGTACTCGGTCCAGAGCGTACGATATTCTTCTCATACCGGTAATGCTACGGATTCCTTTCTCCCAAGTTTTCTTACTTCAATTACAGGCTCCATGTACAAAGCCGCTCCTGCACAACAGCGACGTGGCGAAAGCAGAGAAGGCTTGCAGCGCGGACCCACTAATCCAACGGTAGCGCAACGGAAGCAGCCAAACAGCGCGAGCCACTGGAGGCTCGCCCAAAGGAGTCAAGACGACGCGCTCGGATCTCTACAAGCCACGTTCTCATTTGTCCCGCAGCCTCTTCCCGGTACGGAACGTTAGGATTTTTCTTGCAATGCCTTCAACTTTTGTTCGTAAAGTCGTTTTGTTTAGAATCAGTTTCTTATGTGCAGGAGTAAGGTCAGCTTTATTTTTGTAAGTGGGAGTCCGACCTTACCCCCTGTGATCAGACTTTTTCTTTGATGTAGAATTGACTCCTAGAATTGATTTTGCTGCCTGACCACGTGGAACCTCGCGGGTTTCCAAGAGCCTTATCAAATTTTTCTTATTTGTGAAGTATATAGTGGAAAAATCAGGGCCCCTCTGGCTTCATGAGCCCCTAATTTAGTCCTCCTTTGTCCCTTTACACTTGTGTACCATTGAATTAGTTTTTCTGATTTTGTGTCTTGCTGTCGGCCGCCTTCGTGTGCCGTATGGCTCAAATGTTTTAGTTTGAATCGTAGCTATTGAAATCCTTTAGAATCATGTCAATTGCCGAATGCTTGTCTTTTCATAACTGCCTGCCCTGAGAGTGTCGGCGAAGCGTTCGAGCCCGCTCAGGTTACATAAGATTGTCCTGAATTGCTTTAATCCCGCCATATTTCGTTCTGCTTGACTCCTTGCTTCAAATTGTAACTCTATAGACATGGCCCCGGCCATGTGCTGTAACTAAACGTAACGCCCCCTTCCACCCCCACAATCTAGATATTGCCCATCCTAAGTCTTGAAATAATAAATAAAGAAAACCCGGGTGTACATTTTGGGAAAAGTAATATCTTATTTACGAGGCAAATTCCATTCCCTGACCTTGTTGTGATCTCTGGAATTGGCTAGCTTATCCATTCTGACGGAGGCTGAGCAGTGTCGACGAACGTCTGGCCCGCGTTCACTATTACGTATTTTTGTTTGAGTTTTGAGTGTCCGGCTGGCGCATGCGCGCCTGGCGCCCAACAACTTGTCGCAGTGATTAGTTTCGAGTTTTGATCAAAGTTAAGTGAGCCCGAATCCAGAATTGAGGGTTACAAGGGTTTATGATAAGAATAACCCTTAACGATAGCAACCCTGGCGCAACAACGTCAGGAATTAATTAGGAATGAAAATTGTCGGACGAATTCGAGGTTTAAACAATATCTCTTTTTGTTTTCTCACCTTCCCTTCATCAAATCGAAAAATTTCACATTTATTATTGGTATAATCATATCTTATTCATATTATTTGCATGAGAAGAAATTTCTCAAGGTTCAATTTTTTCTAGCGTGGTTCTAGTAAATTACATTGTCATTTTAATTTGCTTTAATTCCTTCAAAAAAATTACCTTAGTGAATATATAACATGTCTTAACCTATGTATCACGAAACGACCATAAACTGCGTCAACATAACATGAGACAATATTTAAGACGGAAATAACCTCATGAATTTCGAAAACCTTTCGAGAATTCTCCTCCTACTGTTTCAACCAATATAATTGTGAATTGAAAAAAAATGATTATTGATAAATATGAAAAAAATTATTCTCACTCATTTTTAATAGCGTATGTGTTACCATTAAATATGATTCTCGAAATAGAAAATTTCTTGAACGATTTCGGGAAAGAAGCAACAATATAGAATGCGTATAAGATTGGGCAAATTGTTATTTGCGGAAAGCTTAAGAACGTTCTGAGAATTATGGATACATAGTATTATAATATTTACCAATAGAACATACGAGGACTGCCAAGGTGGAGAATAGTGTATAAAAAACCTCCATTCTTTCGAGTAGAAAATATACTGATTATTGTAATATTAAACGATTTGGTAAATAGTTTCACAAAAGAGAAAATTCTTGTTCTCCATCAGAGTATTTATACCGTAGTTGTTATCTCATACATTTTATGCGTTAAATTTGCCATTCTAAAAGTTTATAAATTCCAATGAAAGATATTTTATTATACTCTGGCATTGATTTCACAATTTGCATGATTTTGAAGGTCAAAGGAAAAACTGAACGCGTTGAAAAAGTAATATTAACAATGCAGACTGTTAAGAATGAAAAAAACTTCCTTATATACAATGGCTCTCCAAACATCCCTATCCTGGCATACATCTGTTGCTTCTTTCTCATCTATGCATCTTTCCATACAAACTCTTGTGCTTCTATGGCTCTTTATATATCTCCTCTCTAGGGTCTCATTCACACATTCTATCCATTCCTTCTTTGGTCTGCTTTTGGGTACGTCACCATTCACCCTAACTTGATAAACTTGTTTTGTTAATCTTTCTCGATCCATTCTCTCAACGTGACCAAACCATCGCAGCAAATTTCTTTCACTCTTGTCAAACAGTGTTTCTTCTACACCTGATTCTTTGAGAGTTCACTCATTACTCCTCTGTCCATTAGTCCATTTGTCCATATCAAACCAATCGCTCAGTTGTCCATTTACTCTCACACTTTCTTTGCTACCATCATATATTGCTTGTATTGCTTCCAGAAGCCACCCAGTTACTCCATATTCTTTTACGACCTCCTTAATTTTAGCTATATTTACTTTTTCGAAAGTTTTCCCAGATCAACAAATGCCCAGGAAACTATTTTATTTACTCTTAGGGTTTTTTCTGTGATTTGTCGCAAGCTAAATATCTGATCCACACATGATCTCCCTGGCATAAATCCACATTGAACTTCCAAGATCCTTCACTTAGTTACTCCCACTATTGATAAAAATTTTGGCAAATGTTTTGCCAACAGTACTCAGTAGGCTAATTGCTCTTTAATTATGACAGCCGCCTTGACCATCCTCTTCCTTGTAGATTGGGACAATAATCTTCTTCCGCCAATCACTCGGAACTTGGCTGTTCACAGCATACATATTCATAAATTTACGCAGCCACACAAACAAATATCCGCCACCGAACTTAAGCATTTCAGAGGTAATACCATCCACACCGGCAGATTTTTTCTCGTTGACTGTGAGGCGTATTTCGTCATTCCGCTACGCATCACCGTACCCTCTTCCTATAGTCGCAGTACCACACGTTTCCGAAGCGTTCTCGAAGATTTCATTCTACAGTATGATCCATGCACCCTCTACATTTTTGTTGACCAATTCTGTCTTACAATCATCTTTGTTATGTCCCAGATTATTTATTCAGCTTTTTACGATTTAATATTTGTGCTTCTGGTTCTTACAAATTTTCTGTTGTAACTCACGTCTGTTCCGATTTTTTAATAATTTTTCGTCTCCGCCATCCTTGACCTAGGTTTGTTTTTTACTTTAGGGTTTTTAATCAGCAAACCCTTCTCTAAGCACAAACTGATCGATGTATCCCCATCACCATTCGTTTTCGTGTCCTTGAAATCACCAAGTTCTCTGTCAGTACCTTCGCGTTGCACAGCAACCCAACCGTTCATGTCTCCGAGTAATATTATCCTTTCGCCTGAATTACATGTTTCAATTTTATCATTCAGCTAGTCCCAGAAGGTGATTTGGCCCATTTACTGTCACCATTAATAAGAGCATAGCATGCTACAATAAACAGTCTTCTGAATCCGACTTTTATTCTAACCCACAACAGTCCAGGAGATACACACTCATACATTTGGACATGCTCTTTTGCTCTCTCATTCAGAATTAGACCCATTCTAAAGTTCAAAGCTCAATATAAGAATTGAAACAGTCGTGACCTACTACAACATTACAAAAGAGGACTGTTCAGTCAGGCAAAGATTGTATAACCCTCATCAAACCTTGATCCAGACGGTATGGGGTCATATGGACACCAGGATCGTGATCAACGACCAAGAAAACACAATGATACGTAGTTTTGAGGCCTTGTCCTAGCCAAAATACTAGCTGGATGATTCAAAAGAGCATTGGAGTCTAAGATGACCTTCAAATGACTTCCAGAATTCATTTCGATAAAGGGATTAAACTTTTTTTGTATGGGAAATTTTCCGTTCTTTCCGTTACCTAAAGAACTCATGGGAGATGGGAATGAAAACATCCATACGACCTGAATGATAGAAAGTTCATTGATTCCAACTAATTAAATCCTTAATTTATCAGCATTGATTGACATGAAGCACAAAGCCGAAAAATACCGAAAACTGAAAACACCATGTGACA
>WSXT02077794.1:0-12106 GCA_011762715.2 Neuroterus valhalla
AAAAACAAGAAAATGCAAACTAGTCTCAATTTCATTACTTTTTATCTATGCATTCCAGCATTTCTCTAATAAGTTGAATAGAGCTCATGGAATAACGTTAAAAATGCTTCATATTTTCATTGAGCTGAGTAAAAGGAGAGAGAGGTAGGGGGACCCCTAAACGATTTCCCACCCGGGCCCCTCCAGGTCACGGTACGCCACTGCTCAAAACCCCCTTTGCGTTCACCACTGATATAAATAAAGGAAAGTCAAGGAGAGGAAAACGTTGCTTCTTTAGTGCTCTACAAGATTACGATAATAACTTTTCGGATTACAAGCACAATACTGGAGAATAAAAATTTTCATTTTTCGGTAAAACTGTGCTAGAAACGAGAAAAGATAATGAGATGAAATAGTGATCCCAAAAGAGATCTCCAAATGTTCTTCAAAAGCAATATCTACGAAAATACAGAGAAAGATAATGATATAAAAATTTTGCACCCAAAAAAGGTCTCCAAATTTTCTAAAGAACAATAACATAGAAAAAAATCATGGACTTAAAAATCCCACCTTGCGGACAGCAAATAAATGAATGAGATAAAATGACTGAAAAGTTACGTACCAAGCAAGCACGTATTTGTACTGCATATTTTTTTGCACTATAAATAATAATAATAATAGATTACACGTCACATGATTATCTCCGTTTTAATGGGAGATTCCCTTTTCTCTAAATCAATTAAAATGGGTCCACATTTTAAAATGATTTTCATCCTTGGGCCCCCCCCCCCCCCCGAAACTCATTTCTGGATACGGGCCTGGTACTAAGGTATATTAATTGATGTAATATAAATCAAATATAATACACATGAAAATAATATGGAAAAGTCCGCGTTCTGGACAAATTTTAATTGAGACGCGCGATGAGAATGCATTCTTTAAAGCCGCAGGTGCTTTAATAAAGAAACCTTAATCATCAAATTACAGTGGTCGACGTTCTTCTTCCAAGTTTTGAAAGGCCTATGAACAAATGTAGGAAGTTGCGTAGACCGAGCACGTATCGCAAGGTAAATACATTAAAAAGCGCTTTGCGCTCAGCAAATTTATTATAGAGCGCGAAGCGCAAGATTCTACAAAAGCGCGCCTTGGTGCGCTCAAACTTGCGAGCGTAGAAATTCAACGCGCGCATTGAAATAATAATTTGAAGTAATACATAATCAAGTGAACATGAATAAAAAAGTATTCTTTATCAATTGAACGAAATAGTTTTAAAGCAATATAGGTATACAATATGTATTTATAGCTGGAGTTTAAACTCAAGGAGACTTATCGGTGACTAGCTGTCTGTTTCACGCATTGTCAGGAGGCTTTTTATCACGACTGATAGCGATGCGTATGACGCAGTAGTGAGTTTCAACATATGTTTTCATGCATTTAAAAAAATCATAATATTTCACTTGCTGATGTTGTGTAGAATATTTGACCTATTCTAAATCTTTATTGAATTTTGGAAATCGAAAAATTTTCGAAAGTATAAACTCCAACAATTTGAGTCATTTAGAAACTTCAAAGTATTTGAAATAAGCTTTCCTCTTGAAGTCGGTTTTATGGGTAAATTCATTTTTTTAGTGCCTACCATCTGTTTCCTTCTGCCCTTCATACTTCCGAGTGTAGGTAATGAAAATTCTCAACGAAGTACCATAACATCCTTTTTTGTCTACGCCAGAGGTGTGAAAAAATAATAAAAATTTGCGGATTTTATTAATTTATGATTAATAAAAAAAGAATTTCTGGGTTGGTGATGACAGCTTTATGGGACTTTAGTTTTTAGTATAAGCTATAAACAAACCTGGCATTTATAAACTGAGAAGGGTACATTATTTTTTATTGATGAAATCTTGAACAGAAATAGAACGAGTGAAAATGTGGATATTGAAAAGTCAAATGATATGAACTCAGGGTTGCTGCTGATGCTGAAAGAAGATTCTAAAAAAAAATTTATCTTATGGAAGCATAATAAAAGAATAATGTTGACAAAAACAGATAAGTTAA
The DNA here is from genome assembly GCA_011762715.2 of Neuroterus valhalla. Lineage (NCBI taxonomy): Eukaryota > Metazoa > Arthropoda > Insecta > Hymenoptera > Cynipidae > Neuroterus > Neuroterus valhalla. Next base: position 2,032 of record WSXT02077794.1, read on the forward strand.
AAAGATGCAGTTCCACCATTTTTCTAGATATGAAATTGGAGAATATATTTTATGAAAAATAGTTTAAATTCAACAATTTTTCAATTTAAAAAGTACTCAATTGGTAAGAATCTGCTACGGAATTGATAATAATTCAAAAAGAAAACCGCGGGAATTTCCAAGTTATATTTTTATCATTAAACAAACTATTTTTGCGTTTTTCTCTAAAACAGGAACATCAGTTTTGCTGGTATGTTTTCAAGCTTTACTTTTCTGTGCTACAATTTATTTCATCCGTTAAAAATGAAAATCCGAATCTATATTTAGAACTTTATTCCACAATTAATTTTCCTTTAAGTTCTTCAATTTTTGCCTTTTATTGATTTTTGATTGCTGTCAGAAAGAAGATAAATTTGTTTTGAAACCATACCAATTTTTTTTCGTTTAGCAAGTATAGTTATGAAAATGACCAGAATATGAACCGTTCCAATTTTTGTTGTTGAAATAATCTGCCAAAGATAATGAAGGAATATGTGACAACAAAAGATATGCTCTGCGACTCCAGGACCATTAAAACTGTTTACAGACAGAAATGATAGATCGAAAAACTTAACATTTTTAAAGCCGTGAATGTGAATGTGGTGAAAATGCTTCAAATGTTGACAATATTCGAATCGTATCTATAGAATCTTCAGCAGGCGCTGCAGAACAGATTCTGCCCGTGTTGAATTTTGATTGTCCCATGTGTTGAATTTTGATAGTGGGAGAAGAGGGAAGGCAGAGTATGGCAGAGCTCGTGTGTTGATTGGTCAACACGAACAAAAGGTCGTCTGCCTCACCTGATGTTCATAACGTACAAAACACTTAAAATTGCATTACTGAAAAAAATATTACAAAGGAGCAAAAGAATAAAAGAGTATATAAAATACTTACGATTCACCGCGATCCGATGATATAAAAGTTCCTGGAGACTTTATCCCTGTATTCCCTAAAAAAATGCAGTTAAATATCAAAAAATTAATTACTATACCCACAGTTCTCGAAAAAAAACCCATAAATTTTTTTTCTCGCAGCATCCAGATTCCCCTAAATAAACTAAAAAAAAAAAAAAAAAAAAAAAAAAAAAAAAAAAAAAAAAAAAATTTCACCACTAATAACTCCCAAAATAACTACTCTAAGATATTTCTGGTCAAAATAATTGCGTTTTTATTTCGCGAATTTCGGCCTCTTGTAAAATGTAAAGCACAGGAAACGCCGCGTGTGCGAGAGAAGCAAGGCTTTGTTTTCGACGTATTCGAGCATGAGACTCACGTGGTACCAATGCAGTGCAGTGCAGTCCTCCCCTCCATTCTTCGTCAACATTGTACATGCGCCGCGTCACGCGGGTACTTGAAATTATTAAACATGTAAATCAATTGTTTATGCTAAATAAGCATTATAAAATTTGAAAAAATGTTTTTTTGACCAGAAAATAGATGTTCAATGTAAAAGATAAAGTTATTATTAGATTTTTCTTCTTGAAAATGAATGATTAATTTTAACTGCAAAGGGAGGGATAATCGTTCTAACAGAAATATCCATTCTTAATACAAAATATTTTTTCTGAGCACTTAAAAATGAATATTTATTGAAACTATTTGATTTGCACATTTAAATATTTCAAAAAAGCGCGCGAGTTACAGCCAATGAGGTCCTCGCGACGCATGCGCATTACAATTGGGGAGGAGAATTGACTTGACTGGCGAGTCGCGCAGTCACGCAGTGTAGCGCAGTGCTTGACCGAGGATAAATGCGTGAGGAGTTGTGAGTCGTGAGAGTGTCGCGAAGTGCGGAGGTGTTCCTCGTCGTCGTCGTCGGCTGGTCGTCGTCGGTTGGTTATTGCTATTCAGTTGCATCCCAGATTGGCTCTTGCTTTTTATATTCCCGTTTTTCAACCTTGTATATCAGGCAAGGTCACGCTGCTCAGGCTACTCCCGTCGCTGCGTTCGTACGACGACCGAGAAAAACAGTGACTTCACTGTGCTATCAAGACAGTTTTGTGAATCTGAATTTCTTAGCGATTTCTGGAATTTGTCAAACTTTTCTGGCATTCTTAAAGCAAGTACCAAGCCGGAGTAAAAAAACGTGCTAACAAATAAAACACGAGTAATATTTCTAGAGCGTAAATACTTTTATTTCTGCAGACAGAATATTTTTTTACGCGTGATTCTATCATTTTCAGACCAAAACAGAGTTGAATTCCGTTTCGTCTTCTTTCTGGGCATAATAATAACACCGTGCCTCTTGACGTTTACCACGCGCACGCTGGCACGCGCACGTAAGTTTCGAGTTTCGCCAATACGAGCTCACTAGACCAGTTGGCCAAGCACGCACGAAAGAAACGCAGTCGAAGGGTCTCCCGCCGCGCTTGAATCACACGTTTCTCTGATTCCGAGTTTGGTGTGAATGTTTTATTGATTTGTAGTTAACTTGATCGAATCCTAGTGTTGCGTGAAGGTAGTTTTATTGTTATTTTGTGCAGGAGTGTGAATCTGCGCTCTTGGTTAAACTAAAGCTTATAATCATTCGTTGACGTACATTCGTACAAGAATAAAAAAGTTTCTCCTGAGAAACAAATTAACGGTACTTGACGAGGTCTATACTTCAGTATTCAAACCTTGTGCGCAACGACAATCACGCGGCTCTGACGTAAGCGTTCCCTTCCCAGGTGTTCAATTAGGAAAAAAGGGGGCGAAAGTTGCTCCCGTTTATCAAGGCTAGCAACGGATCTACAGAAACAATTTTGAAAAGCTAAACATTCTTGTTAATAAATTGAGACAAAGGCGTGACGATTTTTCCTAGAAACTTCCATTTTGTCCGAGGACATAAATTGCAGTTAAAAGTGACGTTAGAAAAAGTCTCCGACACGAGAGACTTAGTTTTTGTTTACGGCGTAGAAGCAAACGAGTGAGCGCGCGCGCTGACGCTTAATGTCACGGGTCTGAAAAAGAGGGAGGGCGGGGTTTTGAAAAAGGCGCGAACAGAGTGGCGGTAAGGAGGCATCAAGGTGGAAGAGGTCCTTGATATTTTTCCCGGGAAAATAATTTTCCCTTCAGCTATTGGGTTTTTAGATTTCTCTTGTAATATGTAACTGATTCTCTAAAATCGGTCGTTGTATCGCTTTCCCTGCGTGGAGTAGCCGCCGCCTTTGCTGGTGGATATATATTTCAATTAATTAAGTGTTGATTTCTGTCAATAGTTTGGTTCCGTGATACGTGATCAGTGAAACGTGGAGGAGTGCATCGAGAACAGTGAGTTGTAAAGAATTGTCAACGACGAAAAATTGTGGAGAAGACAAGGACGCGTGACAAAGACCGAAGGAGAGGATAGAAGAATTTAAAGGGAAAAGGAACGAAAGCAAAGTAACTTAGAGAAGGGGTGTATAGTGAAAGGAAACTTGAGCATCGAATAGTCAAATAGTGCGTTAAATTCGTGCGTCATTGTCTTCTATTATTGCACGGATAGGAATAACAATTGTCCATTCAAACGCACAAGAAACTTAAAATATTATTGCATTGCTGTCCCCAAGTTTCGCGCGCTTCCAGAAATCAAGAATTAGAACGTCGGGGAAGGAGGGAAACAAAGAAAATTTCTACAAATCAGGAAAATATGAGCATTGCTGCCCTTCTGCAAGCCGCTGAGTACATTGAACGAAGGGAACGAGGTACGTGTACGCCATGTGGGAAGAGTGTGTGCGCATGTGTTATTGTGTATATGAGTGGCTGAACGCCGACGATGTCAGGAGGGGCGATGTAAAACCCTCTCGAACCGCATTCTTTCACACAAAGGGCCTTTCTCATAACGATTTGAAAGATCCTCCAAGTAATCTCTTAACTCTTTGCTAGTTAGAACAGAGTTCGTGAATATTTTATTTTGCAAGTAATTGGCCATTGATTCATGATGATACAGCTCTCCGAAGAGCCACGTGACCTGTATCCACGCTTGGCAAATCCAGTTTTTACAGTCACTTCAGTTGACGCCGGCTCGAGAAAGTTTTTGTTAGCTTCCATTACAATTTTCGTGGTCGATATGTTTTTTCATCAAGGTAGGAATATTTTTAGGCTAGATTTTAATCATTCGCAGGTTTAGAAAAAATGTAATCGGGTTCTCGTTCAATAATTAGTGTATGATATGAATCCCGGTTTCTGCCTGTTGCCAGGGAAAGTCATTGTCCCCTAAGCAAGAAAAACAACAGTGGGGCTGGTTGTATAACCTACATGTATCATACAGTCCCACGCAAAGCATAAAAGTTAGTGCTAACTCTTCATGTTAATAGTATGCAGATTCTAGAGAATTTCGAGAAAACAAACTCAGATTATGCGATTTATAACAATAGGACATTTTATTCGAAATATTTTCAGAAATGCATCACCGAAATAAGTTAAATTAATCCAGGAATAGACTACCGATTTTCTAAAAATCTAGTCAGAAGAAGCAATTTTATTTGCGCATGTTCTTGCGTCCAAGATGATTATATATCAATTTATCGGTACTTTTTCACCAAATTTTCGATCCCGTGTGGGGGTTTCATCGCCAAATTTGCATATAATATTTTTTAACGGGTTTTGAAGAATATTTTTAAGGTGTGGAAGTTACCTATCTTTCAAGTGCGCATGTATGTCCAATTCGCCGATTCGAGAAATATATGCGTTACAGATTGCGCATGTGCCAATATTATTCTGGTACAGTTTGTTGGATTGAAGCACTTTGCACATCATTCAGAGTTTTTTAGGCATTAAAGTTCTTGCTTTCGAGGCGGGTGCTAAGAAGAATTGTTTCGAAAGGTTATTCAAATGGATTAATATATAAAATTTGCGGAGGAACAAACTTCAGGAAAATTATGAAAAAGAAATATGTACTTGAAAATTCAGCAGGCGGGCTTATTTACTTTGGCATAGCAATAAGGAACATATTTATTATTCCTGTGAAGATAGACAGATGAACATTTCGTACTAAAAGAGACAGATAAGTTTTTAAAAAATTGGGGGGGGGGGGATTCGTTTACTACAATAGGCGTTTATTGAAAATTGTATATAATTTTCCTATAGAGACAAAAAGCAATTTACATTGTACAGAAAGTATTTTATAGCAGTGAAAAACTGAGTATACTACGCAGTTCAATCATTACCGCTAATCTTGTATGGTACGATAAATATGAAGCACTACATAGAAGAGAATTAGCGAGAGGCGCATTATCAAAGTACTTTAGCTTACAAAGAGAGTTGATACGCGTACTAGCTGCAAAGAAAAGAACGGAATGCAGTCTCATCTATCACATATTGTGATTGAAATGTGATGAATATTCTGTTAAACAAATAGTTAATTACTCAGTTGGCTCTAAATTTTAAGATATTCTTAACCCTTTGCGGTCGTATTTAGTTTCAGAAAATGGAAAATTTTTCACACTGTAATTTCTACCTATCATTTCCAGAGGGTTTTTAAGGCCAGCCCGGGACAGAAATTAATGTTTAACTAGTGATTTTGGTAGAATTTTTCTACTCGGAATTCAATTCCGTTTTCCGAAATCATCATTTTTCATTTCAGGGTCAATCGATCTAAGACCTACATAAGAGTAGGTGAAGAATGGCCATTTTGAGACCTTCTAAATAGAATATCTCTAAAACAGGTAATGGAGTGATTTGGATGATATATTTAGGTTCAGAACTCGGTTCAGAATGTCAAATTCCTCCAGAAACGCCTTTTTATAACTGCATCAGAGAGGGAATTTGTAGTCTTCGTATATTATCAATAAAACCTTCAAACAACTCTTGAAAAAACTACAAATAAATATTTAAAATACAACACAAGTTGCGAAATAATATACGTGCAGTTTACACAGTTAAATTTCATGCACTTTTGCCAGATCTGTGTTTACGAAAAAGACATTCTGTGATAATCTTATCTTCTTACCGTTGATTGTATCAATGAGTGTGATTTCATCCGCGAGATTTATGAAGAAGAACAAGCTTTAATTGTTTGAATATAAAATACTATTATCATCAGCAGTAGCGGACTAAGGGCGGGGGGAGGGGCAGTCCGCCCTGGTCCCACACTTTTAGGGGGTCCCCAAAAGATGATCAAAATACAAAATAATATCTTTATTAATTGAGTATAAACATAACTATTATTATAAGGATGATTTAGACTAACCGTCTGAGCAAAAAGTTAATGGTTTTGGAAAAATTTACTTTGACGCACTTGAAAGTAGTAAGCTATGTTATGTTTATATTACATAAACATATGTAAGTGAAATTCTACACGTAAACTTTAACATGAATGTTTATATCGGTTCTCACAAATGTCACTGAAACAGCTGAAGTGCGACAAGGACAAAAATCGATTATTAGCAATAAATGAACAGTTTGCTTGTCTATTCTTTTCAAATGTTGTGTACTCCCATATTACACTATGAGCCTAAAGTCTACGAAGTTTGAAATATTTTGTTTTATTTTTAAGGTTACTTCAGTTCATCTTTATTATAACTATGTTGCGGTTTCTTTAATCTTAATGAGAAAACACTATACAATAATATATAAAATTATAAAATCTTAAAGTATTAGTCTAGTGATCAGGTTGGTGGCTGAATAGACGAAATCAAAATTAGGATTTGATTACAAAAGTGAAGTTGAGGGGCCCCCTCACCAGTTTCGCCCCGGGCCCCGAAAGCTTTTAGCCCGCCTCTGATAAGCAGGAAGATTTGGTGAAATACATTTTCTTTTCTCATAATTTTTTACACGGAGAATTTGTTTGGGGAAACTTTTACCATATTATTATTATTATTGTAATGAGTGCCAAACACTCGGCATATTTTTACTGTATTCGAAGGGGACGGCGCGTGAAATTAAGAGCTACAGATTGAAAATCTTGAATGAAATTTCCATCAATTCGGAAATTATCGTTGCAACAGTATGAATTTCAAATCACGCATATTTCAACGATTTGAGGTAATCAACATTTGTCTGAAAATATCTCAAATCTGAATAAATATAACTTATCGCGCAAACGATTTGAGATACGCCAGAACAGACATTTCTGGATTCAACTCTAAAATTACACATAGTGTAGGGCTCGTGCTAGAGTTATGGAAAATCCCCTAACTGTAGTAGTATACCATTAAGCCAACTCCTTTTCGAGGTAAACGTAACTTGTTCACACTTTATCATTGTAAACGAATTATTATTGGTTAAGTTGCACACTGAGGAGATCACCAGTCTCCTGCAGGAATCTGTTACAAATTCCTAAAAACTGCTCAAATAAGAGCTAGTTAAATATTGTACAAAATAATTTGGTTTCATGAAAGAAAAATCTGAAATTAGGAAGAACACTCCTAAGTGTAAGGGCCAAAAAATACGAATTCCCAATGAAACAAACAACTTTAAAAATTAAATTTTTAAGTCAAGTTTCAAGAGTAAATATAAGGTACTCATCCTAGTATAATCATGTAGAACTGTCGACTAAAGATTCGTCTTTATTGAAAATCGTCACTTTGACAAAAAAGAATATTAGAAACACATTTCTCGTAAAATGTTGGAAAAATAAAGGCATATTTAGGAGAGCTGTAAACACAAGTGGTTCCTTTCATTTTTGGATTTCATACCATATTATATACAAAATATTAGAAAATAAAAGCGACGAAACTGCTCGAGCTTAGAATTAATATATAATATTTTTGCACAATATATTATTTATAGGCAACTAAACTGTTGCATTTTTGTTCGAAAATGATCTACTTCCGACTCGATTTCCGATTCAAACACTAAAATAATCTATTATTGTTCGAATATGGTAAATATTCTTTTAAATATAAATCTTTTTTATAAACAATAACAATCTCAGAAAAAATGCCGTCAGATTCAATTCCGCTTCCCTTCATTTCGTGATTGAGGTATTTCCCTTTTTACGAAATTTTAAACCCCGAAAGGGACTTGGCTTAATGGTATAATCATAATAATAAAGTATGAAAACGAAAGTTGTTTGGCTTGGAAAAAGAGGAAAAAAATAGGAATAAAATGTTGATCCTACATTTTTGAAGATACTAAATTCCAAATTCTTCAAATTGCAAATTAATAAATGGAATTTTCAATGAAGAAACCAAATCCAACTAAAAAGATAACATTTTTTAACAAAAGGAGTTATTTCGTACCAAAGAAGCCACATGCAGTTTAATTTTCAACGAAACAAGATTTTCCAGTCAAGAAAACCAAAAATCTAACCTAATTAATAAATTTTCAAGCCAAAACGAATTTTCAGAGAAGATATGGAACAACTCAATTTTCAGCTAAAAACAAATGTTGAATGAAAGAAAAAATTATAACCAATAAAATGGAACCTTAACTGCACAAATGAATCTTTCAGAAAGTTGTTCAATCAACCGAATTTTAATTTCCTACCGAAAAGGATTTTTTGGTCAAGGAGAAAATCAAATATCAAACAAAAATACCAAATTCCACGAAACACTTCGATTTTCAACAAAAACAAAGAATGACTCTTCAACAAAATTGTTAAGCTTTGAACTTAATATGATTAATTTTCAACCAGAGATTGGGTGATTGAATTCTCAGTTGAAAATTTAACCAAAAAAAAAACAGAGTTTTACCAAAATAGATCTAAAACCGAAGAAATGAACTTAACCAAAAAAGACGAATTTTCGACGGAACTTTTGGGTAAAAAAAAAATACAATTCAAAGCTCAAAAGATTAATTTTCCACAAAAGAGTTGATTTTACGATGAAGAAATTGAATTTTCAACCAAAAGAGTTGACTTCCTCGAGAAATCGTTGGAATTTAAACTATAAAAACAAGGTAGGATGTTCGATATTGAAAAGTCAATCTCTCCTTTTTCTTATTCTATTATATACCTCCTTCCCGCGTTATAATCAATCTAACAACGTTAGTCATACCTTATTCGTCTCTTATCCCATGAGATGCATATAAGATGTCAAAAGTTTCTCTGAACGTTTCAAACCTCTGTGTATTAACAGGTGGTATTTATAGAAATCGGGTAAATTCAATGGACAGACGAATGGGTTATGAGTTAATAGCATTAAGACGTAAACTTCCTTACTTCACTGCAACCTGGTGAGACATTAATGCTTTTCCGTAATATCTATAGTTGCAAGTGACCGCCCACTTGATGATAATAGCTATAATAAAATCATGGCTGACAGTCAAACCTACCTTTATATGGCTCTTTGAAATAATTGCCAATGGTAATATAAAAACAGTGTCTAAAAGAATTGCATCATGTGAAATTATTTTTAATTTTGAAAATGTACAGAATTCCAGTCACACGTGGATGGGAAATATGAATCATTTTATTTCGTATGTGAAAATATATACATTATATTGCGTACTTCGGTAGTATGCAATATGCAATAAAAGTTATCAGTTCTTAATATTTATTGAAGAAAACGAATGTTTAAAAAGAAGGAAATCAGAATGTATATGAGAATCATTATAAGGTGCCTTGTGTTTCTCTTGACTTCTGAAAGTGACCAAGAATTGTAAAATAGATTGGGCACTGAGATTGGACTTACGTTCTTAGTTTGTACAGGAGATTTGCCATTGGATACATTGCCAAAGGTACAGTTGAAAAACAATGCAAAATTGACAGAAATGTGAAAGGAAACACGCATTTAGCCAGTGTTAAAAAATTAGACATCCTCGACTGGATGATTGAGTACTTAATAGTCGAAAAAGCACCGGCAATTCGAAAGGATACATAAAGCAGTGCTGTTAACTGTAAAATGCCGTTTCGTCATCAAGCCCGTTTATTATTTTAGTTTGTACGCAGAGAAGTATAGATGCATTATTGTTTTGTTTAACGCTCTGATGTGAGCCTTATATCCGATTAGGCTACGTAAATTGATGTTTTTTATTTTTTAATTTTTCTCGAGATCACCTCAGTGTGCTGGATCCTGAGCTCATATGTTGTTGTTGCCAGCGTCCCCGGAACGATGATCTCATTTTATCACTCCACTTACTGCGCTGCATCGTGTCAAGTCAAGCGGCACTTGTATGCAAGCACGTACACGACGTGACATTATTTTTTGTGATTT
>WSXT02077805.1:0-11606 GCA_011762715.2 Neuroterus valhalla
ATTTCATCAAATCCGCGAAAGTCAATTTTCACATAAAACCAATACCTTCTCATTCAGAATGAGAATGTAAAAATAATGATGAGTAAAATTCTTCAAAAAACAAATCGTTGTCAACTTCGGTGGTGACTTGATCATCTGTTGCTCACCATCGGACTCACTTGGGAATCCGAGCTGCGGTTTGATGAAAAAATTTTTCTATCAGGTGATTCAGAAAATGACGCGATTCCACAAAACTGTAGTATTTGTGGCAGTGCAAATATTCCTCAAAATGATAATGCTGATGCGAGTCAGTTTCCCGTTTTCGAAGAAGGTGAAAATGGGAGTGAGAAAGGCGGCTGTACCTCAGTTACACTTGGGCCAGATCCTGATTTTTGTCTGAATATCACAAATACAGTTCAAATGACCCTAATTTCTCAAGGACCTGAAAAAAAACGGATAGTGGAACCTGATAGGGCCTAATCCTATTTTAAACAAATGATAAATTCTATCTCATTTCTTCTTATAAGCGAGAAGTTTCTTTTAAAATACACTCGAACATTTGAATCGCATATCGCTTTTCAGTAAAATAAATGTTTAAAGGGCAAAAAATATTTAAATTATAGTAGTTGAATGGTTGATATTTTTTTTATATAACCTTTCAGCTTTTGTAATTTTGAACGCTTAAAATTGGTGGGTTTTATCAACAACTTGATTTAAAATTCGAACTTACCGCCCTTAATTTGTGGAGGGGGACACGGCGCAAGTCGCGTGATTACCCCTTTCTCTTCACAGTTTAATAATAACATCGAAATAACGAGAAAACTCTAGAAAGTATTTGATGACCCAAAGTGTTTTGAATTTTTAAAAAATTGAGGCGATCCGCCAGAAATAAGAACTATAATATAACAGGACAAGCGTGCTTTTTAGTTTCCGGTAGTTTCTTTCTCGCAGAAAACAACTGAGAAATCTTGGCGTATCTTCTAATCTGTTCGAAACAACAGTTTTAGATGTCAGTGGTGGATGTATTCAGTGCTAACATATTTTAATTTAAAAAAATTACCAAACTAGTCAGAAAGACTCGTGAAGTAAAAAGCCCAAAAAGAACCGGAAGCAGAGATGAAGCAGCTTCTGACCAGAAGTATATTTGAATATCGAACATAACCTCATAGAGAGAACTGTCATCTGTCAAACCCATTACGCAGTCTCCGAAAGGATTAAACCCATTCACTTTATCGAGCAGTGGAGCAGTCCTTCCTTTTTATGCTTTTTATCCAATCAGTATAATCAGATTTTTTTTTTGACGCAAGGTGCCGCCTACTTCGATAACGTTTTCCTTATAATAAAACCGCTCGACGGTTTTCACCAGAAGCCCAGAATGCCCTGAAACACAGACGAGTCTTCGCGAGTGCATATTTCGATCCAAGTATTCTTGGATTAACGATAAATAAAAGGATAACCGTGGCTATCAGTTTTGCGAGGGCGCGAGGTCGCGACCCTGAGCTCGATTTGCGACTAATGTCAGTTCAGAAAGTAAAGTTAGTGGAGTAGCATAGCAAGCATCACATAATGGGAAATCGTTTATACGTGCTAAAACAACTCAACTCCATCATCCGGAGCCTCTATTAAGAGCGGATTTTCACCTAGTCCTCAAAACCCTTGGCATGCTCCATTCGCCCTGAACTTTTCCTCTTGAAAGAAAAGACCAAATTCACGCTCGAGAGGGAGAGAGTCTCATAGACCTCATACGTGTTCGGAGCAATACATGTCAGCAGTGAATTAAAAGGTGGTGTAGGTAGCGCGACGCGCGAGCATCCATTAAAGGAATATAAGAACAAGTGGCTATAGTCATTCAACACCCGGGAAGGAGCGCGTTACGATACGGAAACAAGCTGCATTAATTTGGCTCCAAATCGAGTTCTATCAAGGGTCCGAATTACGTTTTCGTCTCGAAGAGTTGCTCGTTTTGTGTCGGCATCTCCGAGGACTTTTCTATCACTCGCTGTCATTTTTTAATCAGTGCAACCTGTCACTGTTTCGAGACGGACCGGACGGACTAGCAGCTGGGGCACAGGACCGCCAGGTTGACCGTCTGGGAAAGGCAGTCCGCCGAAAAATATCAAAAATGCCTCTTTTCGGTAAAAAAGACTCCAACAAGAAGCTCAAAAAGGATGGAAAGGACGACAAGTCCCCCTCCGTCGATGAAAAGTACACTCTCAAGGAGCTACTTGGCACGTAAGTATACTCAGCCTTCGATAGTACACTCGACTTGAATCCACTTGAATTAGACTTTTTAACAGAAAAGAATTAGAAAGCTTTCGTAGATGCCAGGAATGTTCCCCGGGGCATCAGAAATTTATATCAAAAGAGTTCTACAGGTGTCGAAACTTTCAACGATCATTTCGCAAACCAGAAATTGTTTTGCGACCCAATTTTTTGGCTATCTGACTTCTCTTAACTTTGTTTTCCAGACGATTTGCCAAATCGATGATCATTGTCGATTGTTTATTTTGTCATTTGGCTCGACTTTTACTTTTTATAAGAATGAAATGTGTGTTTCAAGTACGCCAAGGGAGTAGTGTTTTGGCATTGCTTAATTATTATTTCACTTTAATTTTAGCTTAAACCGATTAGAAACCCGGGTTTTATAATATCCACGAAGAAATTGATTATCTCTGCCAGGAGGAACTTTCCCAATCCCCAAAGTTACGATGTAAAGTGTGAAATTTCGAAACGTGTTGGTTAATATTCTTTTCTGGAATTGATCCTTCATACAAGAGGCATATAAAATTTGATTTCTTGACAATAAACGGAGGCCTTTATATCCACGTTACGAAAGAAGTCGATAAGTCATTACATATATTCAGGAGAAGTACTTTAGTTTATGTAAGTTTGGATCGCGATGGAATAAAATTTAAAAATTGAGCAGTCTAAAGTCGTTTATTACTATTGCAAGTCGAAAACAATAAATCGATATAGCTTTTTCCTACTTTGTTGCGTCAGTTGAAGTTCATGTTTTTGCTCGCTGCTCACGTCAAAAGGAAAAAATGTTTAGTTTTCCATTCATTCCGAGGTTTGACAGCTGGACAGCTGGCAAGGATCCCCTCCATTTCTCTGCATCGCACTATTGTATCTGCTATATGGTCGTATAATAACTTGAGAGATCAAATTTATTAAGCAAAATCATTGGTTACTAATAAGTAGGGAGTGAATGAGGGATTATGTCTGTTGTGACTCTCATTTACTAGCTTTGTTGGGCCTCTTTTAAATCCAGCTCAAGAGATCTTCCGAGATTGAACTTTGACATATGCCTTATTTTTCCTTTCTTTTTTGGAGCGTTCCTCTACACGGGTCGTTTATTTAAAGATGTTTTTAAAGTGGCTCTTGATTTTTTATCGTATTGAATTACTGGGAAAAAAGTCGAGGTTTGCTTAGTGATTTTCGCAAAATTAGATGCAAATTGATTTGATGATAATGATAGAGATAGAAGTTGACCTATATTAGGCTGGAAATTGTTTAGGGTTTACGTAATCGATGGCAGTGATGGAGATGTGAATTTCTGATGGAAGAAACTCGCGTTTGAACTTTGAATATCAAGGAATAAGTTTATTGAGAATCATTTCATTCGATAAGAACTGTTTATAAATTAAAGATAGAAACTGTTAGTATAGCTGAAAATATATAATTGTTAAAACAAATCACACAACAACCAAATTTGGAAATTGGAAGAATAAGCATTGATTGATTTCACCATACAGGGTGCATTTAAAATTTTCGAATCGGAAAATTCTAAGATTGAATATGCGAAAAACTGTAAGCAGTCGCGTATACAATCTAAAATTGAAAACTTATAATGGAAGGGTTTTAAAACTTCCAAGTTAGGAAGAAAAAATAAACAATGTCGGTGAGACTTTTAAAATGTTACAAGTTGAATTGAAAGTAACCTTTTTTATCGATTCGAAACTTTGTTATTCAAAGGTGTGAGAAAACACATTGGTAAGTGAAGCACTTGTGATATCGCAGAAATTTTCAGATCGAAAAGTTGAAATGTTACATTAAAAAATAATAGATGTCACAAACAAACATTTTAACGTAGAATCATGTCTGGAATGAGGTAATGCACATCTTAAACGTATAAAAGGAAATATGCAAATTTCAATAATAAACTTTACAGCTGATTTTTGTCGATCAAAATTAAGCTATAATAATTATGCCAAACTATTGAAAATGGACTAATTTCAAATTTAATTTTTGAAATAGAAAAATTTCAAATTCGAAGGCGAAAAAAATTTGATGATTTCAATTTTGAATCGCCAATTTTTTGTGTCTTTCCATGAAACGCTTCATTTTGAATATAATTGCCTTCAAATTCGCAGACTTTCAAATTTCATCGCTTTTAAATTTAACGGCTCCTAACCTTGGATGCTTTCCAAAGGAAATTTTTTTTTAATTTAACTGCTCTTATATGCAAAAGCTTTTACGTTTGGTTCCCTTCCAAATAGAAAGCTTATATATACTTGGGTTGAACTTCAAAGTGGCTCATCTAATTGAAAAATTAAATAAAAAAATAAAAACTAAGTTTTAGGAAGTTGAATTTTCTATTCAATTATTTACAGAACTGGCAGACAAATGCGCTTCCAATTACAGTTCCCCTTGAATTGATTCAATACAATTAACAAAGCAAATTTTGATATTCAACCCATTTTTGCTTATTTTTTTGGAAATTGCAAATTCGAATGCTTATCAAATACTTATTGCAGTTTATCTTTTTTCAAATGAATATTATGATGCAAAAAATTAACTCATGTTTAAAGACAGCACAAATAACAGCAATTTATAAAAATAGAACAATTGAAGTGGAATATGCATTCAATACTCCTTCTAAGTATGAATAATCTTCAAATAAATTGAAAGTAAATTTCGATCAACATTAATTATTCAAAACTAATATGAAGTTCAAATGAAGCAAACCAAGTCTGTAAATTTAATTGCCGAGTAATCACTGTTCATCATCCACTAATAAGATGCCTGAATTGATTTCCGACACAGTAAATATATGTATAAATATCGATTCTGCTTGCGCTTCATTTAATCGAGGTATTAATGTAATACTGTTATTTGGATAACCAGTAATCACTTTTCAATAATCACCAACAGGAAAATGGTTATTCCCTCATATCACGAGTAATTCAAATTATATCTTTGATTTAGAGGATTTTTATAAAATTAAAATACTCAAGTTTGTGTTCTTCATTAATCTGAATGATATTATTGATACCTTGAATCATTCATTGATAAACAATGTCATCTCAAGTCTTTCTATTCTACGTAAAATTAATCTTGGTTTCTTATTAGGAAAAAATACAAATATATATATTTTTTGGGGGTTCTTGCTTTTGCTAACCTTTCAATATTTACTGCAAATTTTTTTTTTCGGATACCGTATTATTATGTATAGGTGGGTTTCACATTCGTAATAAACTCGTATATTCAATTAACTAATTTATAAAAAAAAGTATCATGAAACTAATTAATTAGGTATATTAAATATTTTTATCAGACACTGCTTGTTAGGTAAATACAATAGGTGAAAACAGTTCAATCAATTCAATTCAATCTAACGATATTCAGTTTTGCAGTAACAACTAAGTTTCAGTCATTTTGGTTTTATTCGGAGTGTTTCAAGTTAAGGGAAAATGAAGATAGCGTCAAACTGTCAAGGGTCTGAAAATGGTAAACAGCCGAACCCTTCTCCAGCTCGTCCAATAAAACTTACAAAATTTTCCAATTTTAGCACAGGTGTAGACAGAGCCTTTATATTTTAGAAAAACTCGGATTCAAAAACTTTATGAATTGAAAACAAACAACTGAAAAATATAAGCGAAAATAAAATGTCTTCGAATATTTATGAAAAATAAGAAAAACAAAAACTAGAAGAATAACTCATAACGTGAAGATCCGTTGGAAATTCAATTCTTCTTTTTAGATAATATCTAAAAAGAAGAATTGAATGTTATGAGTTATTCTTTTAGTTTTTGTTTTAGTTTTTCTTATTTTTCATAAATATTCGAAGACATTTTATTTTCGCTTATATTTTTTAGTTGTTTGTTTTTAATTAATAAAGTTTTTGAATCCGAGTTTTTCTAAAATATAAAGGCTCTGTCTATAGATAAAAAGCAACTATTTTAAGGTTAAAAATTAATTTTCTGCTAAAAAATTTGATAAATTATACTATTTTAGTGTAGACTTGCCGGACAAAATATTATTATCATCGAAATTTTATTCTAAAAATCTAATCAACATTTTTCGCCAGGTGTCCAGTCAATTAAGATTATCTAATGTAAACTATGATCTTATGATAAGGTGGTTTTTCCTTTATACTATTATGGATCGGAAATCGGTTATTCGATCTAATTCCAATTTGATTTATCGATTTTCAATAGCGAGAATATATTATTGGACATTCATACAAGTAAAGGAAAAAGAGTAATAAACGGGGCTTCGTCCGCTAAATCTTATTTTTAAATTTATGTACGTGCGTCAAACTTAATCAATATTCTGTCTCTGTCTATAACTTTAAATGCTTAGCATTTTTTTTTCATAAAATTTCCTAACATTGTTTTAGAAGTTGACACGTGCCCGATCGTTATCAAAGGCACAAGCAACAAACATATTGTATCTACTCTTTATCAAAAAAAAAATTCACGAACAGTTATTAATTCAAAGAATTCTTTATTGCACAACAACCGACTTGTATCCTCTATTAATTAATTTTTTCTCATCGAGTTATACTTAGTTGCTCATCAGGTCAATGCACATTTATTCTTCAACACTCTTGACTCAAAAGAGAAAGTACAATATCCAATCTTGACCTTCTTGTTCCTACATTATTGAAATTCTTCGCGTATATTTTTACATTCTCACTTTTGCATTTTTGGACATCGCCTACTTAAAGTGATGAAATCTTTCCTTGCTTGAGTTGGTTTAGTTCAACTTTTCCAAACAATTCTCATAATGAATATTAATTTAATACTGGATGAAAAATGTGCGGTTGAAATAATTTTTGAAAAAATATGCGTACTGCAAATTTCAAAGTTTAAGCTCACTTAACTTTCAATTTCCGCGGAATTTGAAGACAAAAATGAGTTTAAAGTTTTATTCCCGAGCAGTTGTTCCTCTAAAGTGCCCTTTTTTGGTTCACTGATTTATATAATTTAATCGAAGGACGCGACCCTCTTTGTCCTTTTTCATTGATTTACTTATTCGAGGCAGTCTTTTTTTCTCTTTCTGCGAACGTTGTTTTCATTATCTTGGCATGGTCATTGAAATGAAAAAAAAATCGAAACGTGACTTATCTCCCAAAATGAACGTGGGCAAATGATTTTGATAATTTAGTTATTTATTGTTAGTTCGACGTGTTTTATGAAACAGCATTCAAAGATGGACAGTTGGACACACTATTAGTCAACTCTATCGTGTACTTCAGTTTTAAGACTCGTTATCAATTAGACTTGGCCTTGTTTTTATCTTACATAAGACTTAATTAATTTATAGATTTGAACTTTTTGTTCTTACAAATGTATGCATAATTTATTGCTATCTATTAACTACAACAATACTCCTTTTGTTGTTATTGGAATACGAGAAAATTGAAATTAATTAGCAAAAAATAGAAAAATCTGCAATTTTATGAAGAATTAAAAGTTAGGAAAATTTTCTAGGAGCTTGTAATTTTTTAGCATCTAATTTTTTATCAATAGAATGACAGAGTAGAAAAAAAAACAACTAAAATTTGTAATCAAAAGATAATTTGCAATGCAATATGTTCAATATAATTCAAGTAGCTATTTGTCACTCGTTCAATTCTTTCGGAAGCGTTCAAAGTTTTTTTTGACTAGTGGAAATATTTGCATAACAATTACGAAAACTATAATACTTCGTTTGACCTTATCTGTAAGGGTAGTCCGTGTTTTTGTACCTGTAAAGTTTCGCACTCCATGTTGATGATTCAGCGAGATTGCACGAGGAAAAAATTCCAACTTACTAAGTTTGAGCTCAATTCAAACATATTTAGACCGATTTTGAATATCCCATGTGATTTGCATGGAAAAATTGAGTCAAACATTAGAAATGGTATTATCAATGTTCAAAATTAATAGTTTTGGCAGAATTCGTTATGGTAGCTGTCTCAATTTTTGAAAATTGTACCATTTCTCTATTTTCAAACTAGAATACGCCCAACAACTTCAAAAGACAAAGTCTATAGTTGAGAATGGATTGAAAATCTGCACCATGGTAAATTTGGAAGATATGGAAAAAATCACATAAAGTGAATTTTTCAAAAATGTATATGGCCACCATTTTGAATATGAGAAAATCATTGAATTTGAACATAATAATTTTTTAGTGTGCCAAAAACAGCGGCTCCTGAGGTAGGCTTTAGATCTCGATCAGATTTGAGACAAACTTATAACATTCTCAAACTTCCACTTAGTTTTTTTTTCTCATGAACCTGACATAATACTCTACACAGTACTCAATTTTGAAAAAAAAATTATACCACAGAATAAGGACCATCCTTTTGTCTTCGTATATTCTCCTGGAATTTTGTAAAATTCCTCCAATTTCTTGTAATCATACTCGATTAAGTTGGAAAATTCATTTGTTCAAAGTTATTAATCTTATGAAGAAATGCATTTCGCTTATGCAAGGCTTGGCAATAATTTGAATAATGAAATATTTTTTTTTTTCTCTAAGTCAACTGAAATAGAAAAATCTTTCAGTTCTTTAGATCAAATCTAGCAAAATTTAGATGTAGGTTGGTTTCCATAATTATTCCTAGTACAGGACTTGAGATTTATTATAATTATATAAAATTTCTTTTTGAGATAGTTTTAATATTTTAAGCTTGACTCCGAAAAAAGAAGCTAAACTTATTTCAAGTTTCTAAATCTTTAAAAGGAAAAGAAAAATGTCTGAAGTCACACGAGAAACAGTGGGTGAAAAACTCAATTTTTCACAAGTCACCCAAAAATTATTTTCCTAATCTCGATATTCATCTCAGGTCTTTAAAATGATTTCTCATGTTTTTCAAATTGTAGAAAGGACGATATGAATAAAATTAAATTGAATTCAACGTCAAGTGAAATGAATTTAATGAACTAAAATTCCATTTGTTTTTAGGGGAGCCTTTTCGGAGGTAAGACTGGCAGAAAGTAAAGACAGGCCCGGACAGATGTTTGCTGTAAAAATAATCGACAAGAAAGCGCTTAAGGGAAAAGAAGATTCCTTAGAAAACGAAATCAAAGTTCTGCGAAGGTATGTTTTTTTTTTAGTCTAAAACTAATCAAACCATTCTTTTGATTCTCAATAGTTACAGCTGCTTCTTTAATTGTGAGAGAATCCTCAAATCGATTTGGATTCGATATGAAATTTGCCTGACTTTCTAATTCACTTTATCTTTGCATGCTTAATTTAGTGTGCTTCTTACCACGAGATAAAAAAACTGATATCCTTTGTTATTTGTTTACCAAAAACGTATTGTTTCTAGCAAAATATAAGTGGAGTAAGTACAGATTTAAAATTTTGAACTGTGACGGCTTACGTTCTTCTATTGATTTAACTTAATTGTCCTACTTTATTCGATAAAAAAGCTATAACAACTTCTAATATATGTACAAAACACATGCAGCTGCTTTTATCCTCTTTTACAAGTTGAGTTTTACAGTGTGCAATCAAGACTGATTGATGCCTGCTTCGATGACTGTCGTCCACATAAATTTCACTGCTAATATTATTCTGTGTGCATAGTGCGTAATTATTAATATATTTTTATAATTTTCAGACACTTCTCAAACAAACATATAATACAATGGCTTTTATAATTGTTCTTACAATAGAGTATAGTATTTTTGTTCTTCTATTTTACCCCTTAACTCTTCTAAAATCGTCCAGATAAACTTTGAAGTAACGAATAAGCAATTATTTTTATATTAACATTTATGGTGGCTTTGATCTGTTTTACTATAAGAAATTTGCACAAATATTTAACAATGATAATTCCTTAACTCGAAATTTGCCTGTAAAGTTACACCCTTTCTATCCAAATCTCATTATTTTTTAGTCATAACTAAAATAAAACATTTATTTCACAGTGGAGGTGTAGTTTTACAGGATATTGCATTGTTTTTCGAGTCTCACGTAGAATATTTTTTTGCCTAATCTTCACATATTGCACGTTAGTGCATGGCAAATAATACAAGCCATATCAAAATTAATCATGGAAGACCCATGTTTGAACATTTCGATTTTTAGAAAAAAAGATCCTGCTGACCTTAAGACGATCATTCACAGACATTCTGCACTAAAGTTATATCTGAGTACGCTTTTTCCACACTCCTTTTCTTAGTTTCAGTACACTTAATACTTCTCTCTCGCAAATTCGTGCCGAAAGAGAAATCAGGAAGGCCCTGAGTAAGAAATGAGATAGAATATTGTTTAAAAATAAAAAATTGTTCAATATACCAGCAATCATTTGCGAATGATAAATAATAATAAAATTGTGTATGGCGTTATTGTAATTCGTAGGTTCAGTGAATCAGTGACACGACAGAGTGATGGGTCGCTCAAGTCGGATAGCGAAAAAGAATGGTAAGTGTGGGCCTTTTATAGGGGCACCAACTACCTTTACCATTCACACTCTTTATCATTTGACAATGCCAAATCTGGTATCAACCTGAATCGCACGCTGGAATAGTTGCATATAACAATCTCATGCACGCCCCATTTTTTTCCATGCAACATAGTTTTAGTAATGGTTTCAATATTGAGAAACGGACCTTTCAATCATTAATCATTAAGGCAGCTTTGGAAAAGGGGAATTAAAACTGAGGTTAGACTATAAATAAAAGCAAAAGATATAAGTCTCCGTACATGCCTTGGAACCCAATTGGTGAAATTAATAATTTCATGGTGTTCAGCCGTTATCGATGAGTTTAAAGAGTATTTTCAAGTCTCGCCCTTGAAGTGCTTTACACCTAGTCTGGAATAATTTTTACCAAAAAGAGCTTGAACATCCCGGTTCCTTCCTGATTCTGTTTTGCGATGCGTCCCGGGTATTTGAAGTCTAAAATAAAAAACAACCAGTTGAGTCCCTTTTTGAAAAGACCAATTTTTTTATTTTTCTTCTAATTTTGAAATATATTTCCATAAAAACCATTTCAAACTGAAATCCCATTCGCGTTATTTCTTCAAATTTTCATTTTGAATCGATATCTATGTACTCAAAAATTAGAAAAGAAAAATGTTCAAAGAAAACCCAAAAAGTTGTTATGATAATCTTGCAGGACTCTAAAAGAGCAACGGTTTTCTCTCCTTTTCTTCTTCTTATATCGTGCGTTATTTGGTTTGTAATTTTCATTTTCTCTTGCATTTTTAATTTTTGTTGAATTCTAATACTAGACAATTTTCTTTTCTGAAAAAAAATGTATTATTCCACTTAGGGGTCGTTCATAAACTACGTAGCCGAATTCTAGGCAACTTTCGACACCCCCCCCCCCCCCCCCCCCCCACCACCCGTCTTTTCACCACAATAACATCAATCAAATATTTTCTGAGTTTTAGGGGTGAGT
>WSXT02077816.1:0-12106 GCA_011762715.2 Neuroterus valhalla
TTTTTATTGAGTTGACCTAACCATCCTACCAGAAGTGGCTAATCGCAGTTCAGACGTTTTTCTTTGTGTTCAAAACAGCACACTAGTAACTAATTTAACGGAACTTAGGAATGAAATATAAGATGAGTAACTGAATTGAGTAGACGTGGACAATATTTGGTAATACAAAACAATAATCTTGCGCGAGGTGTCATGACAGTACTTAAAGATTGAGTAGTTATCACGATTTCGGAGGGGTTCGCGGAATGAACTACCCCCGTGGCTAAGGTCATGATGCTTGTGGTAGTGACAACACTTTCTACGGTCAGGGTCACCGGGCTAGTGGTAACCACCAAGGCTGCTGCCCCGTCGGAAGACATGTAATCGTCATCTTGATCCGTGGCGTCGGTGGCTAAGGAGCTGACATCTGACGCGCGGGATGACATCCCTCTCAATAATTTAACCCCCTTCCTTAAGCGCGAGCATCTCTCTCTACGGGTACCGGAAGTTTCCGACTGTAAGGACTCCAATGCCCGAGAAAGCTGATCATCGTCTAAATCATTTATTAATCTCTTTAATTCCCGGGAAGTTTTCACATCGATTACCGAGTCCAAAAAGTCCATTGTATAAAGTCTAGTATTTACTACGAAATCAGGAAACAAAATACTAGAGCGCCAGGAGTGTAAGACTAATCACCTGATCACAAGCCCTATCAATTGCGCTACGACAGGAAAAAAAATGTTGCAACGGTTAAGCGGAAGGAGCGGTAACAGCTGATGACGGATAAAACCAATAACCGATAAATATATGTACATCGACAAAATTCAATACGTGGGAAATAACATATGTGCAATTTTAAAAATATCCATGAACTTGAATCATAAATAAGTCGGAAAATAAATCGGAATCATATCAATACATTTTCAAAAATATCCCTAAACGTAAATCATGAATTCGTCGAAAAATAAATTGGAAACATGTGAATATCACGGCAGGGTAATATAAATGGGATCTAGGGCGCTCTAAGCTGCCACGGGGTGCCGCAGATAAAATCCTAAAGGTCAATTAGGCGCTTCTAGCAGCCCAAGTAGTAAGGATTAGTTTCTCGAAATCACAACCCTTCTAAAGTTCCCATTGGATTGACTTAGTTTATATCCCCTTCAATATTTCTGTTATAAATCTGTATTCTATATCCAACTTAGGTGGCTCACCTAGATCTTTAAACTGAATCATTGAAATTTAAAGCCCTCATTGAACATTATTCGAAACATATTTCGAATATTCATTTGAGAATCTTCAAACCCTTCAAGTTCTCAATCCAAAATGTCAAAAACTCCAAAAATCCGAAAGTCAAGTCAATCAAGTTGGATTGGTAAACTCCATTCTTTTATCTAAATTCCCAAATTCAAATCAATTAATTTAAATTCTTAAATTCAAATCTCCAACTCAATCTGTCATCTCAATTCTTTATTGTTGGATTCGATTGTCAATCCAAGTCGGTAATCAGAATCGCCAACTTCAAATTTTCAATTTCCATTTAAACTTTCGATCAAAATTCATTTTAATTTTCGATTAAAATTTATTTTTTCAATCGAAATTTGTTTAAACTTTTGATTAATATTCATTTCAATTTCCAGTTAAATTTCATTTCAATTTTCAATTGAAATTGACCTGAATTTTCGATCCGAGTGCCGATTTCAAAATCTCAAAATCAGTTCCAATTGAACTGCGACTCCATCCCGATTCCAATTTTCAATTCAGCCAACCATAAAATTGGTAAGTTGAGGATCCAAATTTGGAAATCCAGTAACCCGATTATCGAGCTGTCAGAAGAGACGGGATTTTCAGATAAAGATGGCGGAAAACACCTTAAAGAATTTGAGGTCAAAAACTTGGGGAATTCCATCTTTGATAATTCTCTAACAACCCCTGAAATCGCAGCATGTTCTGGGAAACTCTTATTCTCGGGTCTAGATTCCATATGCGTCGTTGTAATTTTGCGATCGATCTCCTCAATTTCAGAGCAAAAGAGAAACAATAGAAAAATTCGATAAAAATAAATTGTGTAATAAATGATGCTCTACAACTTTACCTCAGAAAATTTCGTGTGACCGCAAATGGTTACCGAGATATTCGGGGTCAAAACATTTTCATCCTTATTTTTCTTGTTGTGAACAATGATCATTTATTTATTTATTAGAAAACTTATATTGATATACAAACGTTTTTGTAGACATTTTCACGTTACACAAAAAAGTACGAGTAATTTATTTCCATAACTGCAAAAATAAGCAAGAAAAACGCGAAAAACTAACTCATCCTCTAAAATCAAGATGATGGAAGAACTGCAAGGGGTCAGGGATTTAAAACTTGTGAAATTTGCATCTGCAATAGTCCTCTAAGAACCCACAAAAATTGAGTTTGTTCCGGAAAATTCTGATTATAAAAGGTGATTTCACTGTACTATACTAGATTGATACTAGTTCAAAAGTGCTGCTTTACAGTAGAAAAGGGCGTTTTTGATCAGCCAGTCGAATAATATCGGCCAGGCGAACATGAATATTCCTTTTTCTTAGGGTGTCCAAACGTATTTTCTGTTATTTTCGAAATGTGATTTTTTTAAAATTATATTGAATCACATCATGCTCGTCTAGTGACGCAGTGACGAGAACACGACCCGACACACAGTGGTACGAAGTGGCCCAAAAACTTGCCAAAAGTCAAATCTTCATCAAAATTGCTTGGAAATAACTTCATGAGGGTATTTTAGTCGAAGGATCTAAATTTAGTGTCGAAAATCCAAAAAAACAAAACGGTCGTCGCAATATCGCGCCCAAATTGTGCTATAATCGTCAAAATTTATGTTTATGGTTGTCTTAGGTCAAAAAATACAAATTCGATATCGAAATTTCAAAATAAATGACAATAATAATTTCTTATCAATTGCAGACACAAAATGGCGGTCACGCTATGTCAAAAATCTAGCTTTAGTGAAAAATCTCTAAAAAGAACAGAATTTCGAATTAAAATCTACTTCCAAAATTTTCAAAAGTAATAGTTTTTACTAAATGCTAGAAAAAAATTCATTTTGAACGTCCGTACGTCATGTAGTAACGCGCTTGAGGTACAGCGGCTATGGAGTTCCAACACAAATACACGTTTAAACAACAAAGGGGCAGCTAGAAGCAGCTTATTTTTTGCATGCACTTAGTAAATTCAATAATTAACGATTTCATAATGAGAGACAAGTGGTAGCACGTGGTAGTTTTTTTGTAGCTCAGCGTGACGTCCAGACTTTCAAGATGAATTTTTTCTAGAATTTAGCAGAAATTATTACTTTCGGAAATTTGGGAAGTAGATGTCAATCCTACAATTCGAAAATCTGTTCTTTATAGAAATTTTTTATTAGAGCTAGATTTTCAATTTTTGACATAGCGTGTCCGCCATTTTGTTTCGGCAAATGATGAGGAATTCTTATTGTCATTTATTCTAAAATTTCGATATTGAATTTGGGTTTCTTGACCTAAGACAAGTATAAATTTCCACAATTATAGCACAATTTGGGCGCCATTTTGCGTCGGCCATTTTTTTCTTTTTTGACACTAAATTCAGACGCAGCGATTAAAATCCTCTCAATAAGTGATTTCCAAGCAATTTTGATCAAGATTTGACTTTTGGCCAGCTTTTTGGCCACTTCGAACCACTGTGCGTCGGGTCGATATTGTTGAAAAAGGGATTTAGTTTTTATTGGAAACAGGATAAGTAAAAAATCCCTGAATTGAGGGGAAAATCGACGGAAGAAACCGATTGAAATTGACAACTGCCAGGAATATTGTAAGGCTCCAATACAATTTTAAGGAATTTTCTTGTACCGGATTCTATTCCTAGCTAAAAAAAAACTGCTTGAGAAAATTGGAAACTCCGAGAAGTGTGTTTAACGTAAGCATTTTGTCCTTGAGTTGTATCGTTTATAAATGTGTTTTGAGGAAACTTTTTCGTAACAATAAGAACGAAGATACTTTATTTCTATACTATCGATAAGTTTATTACGGCCGTAATATATTTTATTTATATTTTATGTATAGTTAAATGCATTATTCGTCAGTTATTGAATCTAGTTGTTGTGTAAAGATAATTGTTCTTTTTTCTTTTTTCAATAGAGCGCTTGAAGTAAAGGCTTGGATCAATTGTGGGGGGGGGAGGGGAGAGGGGGGTAGTGTAGTATAACTTGTCCTGGTTTTTGGTTCTTACGGTCTGGACACCCTCCTTTTTCTCACGAAATAAAAATTAAATCTATTCAAATATAAATAAGCATTTTGAAATATCCTAATTCAATTTTGAGCAAAGTTCATTATTCACCTGTAAAAGGATCTGATCATCACCTCAAAGAATAAATATTAACAGAAACAACACCTGTGTCCTCTAGCCCGATCCAGAGGGATTATGGAAATGAAAACAGCCACATGAGGTTAAGTAAAGTTCGACCTTGCATTAATTACAGACATAAAACCAACTACTGCTCGCCCCGAGCATACGAAGTGCCTTATTCTCGGGATCATAAAATAACAATGAACTTGCCTTGACTGTGCCTAAATTATCACATACATATAAAATTAACATATAAAGATTCAGCATTTTTAAATATGAAATATGAAAAATTTCCCTTTACTGGCAGAAACGGCACTCCACCAGAAATGATAACTGATGCTGGTCTCAAGTGCCGTTCATCATTGTTGAGGATATTTACTATGAGTGTGATTTATACCTCTTGAGCCAACACTTCCTGTTTGTAATGCACGGTCTCGCTGCTAGAATTCTCCGCAAACAGGTTACCAACCTCGGGGAAGGTTTGATAATCCTTTCGGAGTCCTATAATTATTCACAAATATCCGCACCATCAATAATTAATCTCAGGAGTAAAAAAAATCATCCTAATCATTGATTGCATTGCTGTGTATTCCGAAACGAATAACATGCTATAATGTTTTATACTCTTCAGATTTTATGGATAATTAAATGAGTATTAAAAAGTGATTGTGGAAACCACACACGTGAGAAGATAAACTTCAGCAACGACGTTAAGGTAAAGGGCCATATTATGGAAGACCTTATGGATAGGGATGGTATATTTTACATTATTCAAAAGGAAGTAGAGTTGAAAAATCGAACTTTTTCAAGGTAATTCTTTATCTGATATCCACTGAAGTGAAAATAATGATTACCAAGTGAATTTTAGTTGAAAATATTCATAAATTAAATAAAAAAGAAGATAAGTACTTACGGCCGTATTTATGGAACAGTTTAGACCAACATGTGCGTGTCTTCCATCAAGTATGTCCCAAATTATGGAACAAAGAATTAAATGAAACATTAAGGTTAACATTTTTTCCAGTTATCAATTTATTTATTCATAGTATCAAAAGTTGCTTTATATTATTACCATGTAATAGTACAGTCAGACTTAAAAATTACACAAATTATAAGCAATAAATAAACATTCACTTACAGAAGAAGTATGGCAAGAACAGTTTAAAATCTTTGGATTAAGAATTAGAACATAAAAACAAGTATACGTAAAATTAGATTAAAAATTTACCTATTTTGTTTCTCCTTTGATCCTTAGTTGTATTACTTTCATTTTATATTGAAATTTTTCCGTTCATCAGCCAACAGTTTTTTCTCTTCTAGTAACTGTTTTCTTTTTTGGTTAATTTCTTCTTTAATTTCACTATCAGTTGGCCTCTTGAAAGCTTTGTCAAAAGGGTTCCCAACATCAGTTACAACTGAAAAATATCGCAAGTATTATTATTGATGTAAGCGTTTCTTTCAAGAAATTTTTTTATATTATTTTACTAACTTTTTTTAGCAGGTTACAGTCATTCTCTTTGCTAATAACTGATTTACTAAATGTAAAACTCCTTTTTTGGAACTTTGGAATTATTTGTTTGGCATTTTTTATTCGCTTTTTCCATATTTACGCAATTGAAATTTGCATTTGAAATGAAAAATATTGACTCGATTGATAAAACACAATATTTATTATGCATCATACAAATCTTTAAGGTTAGTTTTTTATGAAGATGAAATTTCAAATCTATCTACTCATACCTTCATTGAAATTCATGGATTAACCGTTATGTTACTTTTTTATAAATAAATAACAATTATTGACAAGAAATTAAATGATTATTAGTCTCACATGTTGCTGTTGCATAATTACGGACACATGAAAAAATGAATGTTCGGGGCATGGAACACTGAATATAGCGTTCCATAAATACGGACTATTTAAAAATTTGTGTACCTATTATGAAACATCTATATAAAAATGAATCCTTTAATAAAATACTTGAATCACCACGCAAGTTGCAAGAGAAACTTGTAAGCGGAAAAAATGAAAGGAAAGGGAAGGAGAGGGAAGGATAAATCGCAGGCCATTCGTGTAATTGAAAGAAGTGAAACAATGGAGTACAGAAATCTCAACGTTTCTCGAAAAGGATTTGAAGAGAATTAACGTTTCATTGCAGACGTATTTTTTATGTTCAAAGAATTTCGTTTCCTCAATTTCGCTAGGAGTGTGAAGTTTGCTTTATTCCGTAGTTTCTGAAGTTTCATTCATGAAGTTCGTGGTTTCCTCAGGCAACGTCAATAAATTACGTAACGCTGAAATCTCAAAATTTCGCGACTTTCTGTCTGTTCATAACGCTACCGTAACAATTTTACTTTTTCCCGTCTGTAACGTAACGTAACGCCTAACAAAAGAAGTAGAGAATAGGTCAAAAAATATATAACTACACGGAAAGAAATTTTTGAAAGCTGCTGAATTCATAGTAGTAGGCCAGCGCAAACAAGGCATGAAAGCAGCAGCAACTTCAGTTTTCGAAACGCGTCTGTCCCATAAGGTTAGTTTATCCGTTTCTAAGACGACAGTTGCCTACACTGTGGACGTAGCGTTTCCTGACAGGGAGAACAATTTGTCATAAACAGAAGACGTATTGGATTACTACAGTTTGGCGCAACGAAGGTGTCTATAAGTGCCGCTATTGTACCAAATTTCTTTCCGTGTAGAGGAAACATGTGAAGGACACAAAACATCGCGAAACCGCAGCCGCAAGTCGAATCCAATCTCGACCCCGATGGAAGCCGTAGCAACAGATAAATTATAAACAATCCGCAATGTCTGAAGATTCGCTTTTATATTTTTTATGAGAAAAATAATATAATTTAATATGATATTATTTATACAATTGTAAATGAATTATTAGGTATCAGGTAACGGCGAAGAATGAGCTTGAGCCGAGATGAGCAGACACGCAATGCTCACTTGCCCAGTAATATTGTAAATCTCTCAATTTCATTTTTGAAAAACGTTACGTCACATTTCGAAAATTCCTCTCTGTCACTCTGTAACGCTACCATAACAAAACTTTTGTAGTCAGTCTGTCTAATATAGCATTACGTAATTTATGGACAGACCCTTAGAGTTCCTTGTTGTTCATTGTGAATCGTCAAAGAGGAGGATTCGTTTCGAAATATCTACAAAAATATCTCTTTTCTCAACAAAATTCAAATGACTAAGGTAAACAAATTCAAAATGAACATGCACTCCCTTTATTTATTTATGCCAGTGGGACTCTGCTTTATGCTTATATAATTTTAAAATTTTACTCCCTAACGATCAGCATATTTAAATGTGCCCGAAATTTAAAAAAATACTCTAACCTCAAAACTCAATACTTCCATTCTACTAAGAAAAAGTTTACAGAGTGTATCATAACGCGAAACAAGAAATTCAGCTGTAACATTCATTAAGTGAATTATAAATATTTGATTTTAAAATTTGAACCGAGCATCCTTAGCATCTAAGCATTTCTTTATCATGGGAACTTTTTTTAAAATTCAAATAGATACATCGCAGAATATCCTTATTTGAATTCCTAATGCATAAATTATAGAGGTATCACACTTTTATCGGTATTTCATACAACCAGATGAGATTCAGGAAGGGAATTGGAACAAACGATAACTCTAACGTTCTGAACCATCTAGTAAAGAGAATTCGATGCGGAAGAAAAGTAAAATAATGGCCTTGATCGTGGATTTTGAAGCAGCGTTTGACTCGGTCAACAGAAGGGCGTTGTGTCAAGCTATGGAAGGAAAGGAAGTAGATAAAGAGCTGACTAAAAGAATAAAATCTGTGTCTTTTTGTAGCGATCTATTCAATTTTACTGAATTTCAATTAAAGAATTATTTTTTGAGTTGATTCTTTATGTTTCTTAATTTGCTCAATTTCGAATTTTCTGCGGTTCTTGTACTATTTGAAAAATTCAAAATATCGCCAATAAAAAGGTTGGAAATTTTTGTACCGTTCAACAGAAATGGTAGTCAATAATAATGTTTTGTCGCGCAAACATCTTACATTTTCATCCTTTCTTACCATTTTTCAAACGTTCCAAATGTTTTCAAGAATACTGATTAATTTTGAAATCTTCCGGAAATGTTTAAAAATCATTCTTGTTTTAATATTTCTTTAAGATGTTCAAAACACTCCTGAAATCTCAAATATCTTCCAAATTTTTTCAATTTCTAGGAAATCTTTCGAAATTTTTTGAATTAATCTGAGATATTTGTAAAATTATCAAAGTCATATAGTTCGGTGTCAAATGTTTCAGGATGGAATCTTTGGAATCTTTGTCTGATTATTCGCGATTTCTCGGAGAAATCTGGGGAATTTCTAGTAATTTTCTGAGGATTTCTCCGAAGTGTCCACAAATCCCTTTTAATTTTTGCAAATTTCTAAACAATATTTCGAAACGTAATCTTTTTTTATATTCTTAGAATAATTGAACATCATCTGAAATTTCAGGAATCTTAGGAATCTCTCTAAGATTTATGGAATATTCGAAAATGTGTGTAGATTTATTGAAATTTATATTAATCTCTGTGAAACCATCTGGAATGAAATGTTCCAAAATACTAATTGTTATGACTATTTCTTGAATTTTCGTGAAGTTTTCGAATGTTCTAAGTCCCTCCGAAAATTTTTTAATTTCTAGGATATTTCCAAAGTCTCTGAATTACTCGGAAATTTTGGGAACCTTATATATCTATTTTCATAATATTTCCGAATCTCTGCGTGATCATGGAAATCGTTTGGAATTTACTGGACCTTCTGAAATGAATCTTTGTAAAATGATTTAAAGTTTTTCAGGAATTTCAGAAATCATAGAAAACTGAGGAAATCAGGGTCACGTGCCGAAAATCTTCAAAATGTTTTCAAATCTGAGGAATCTTTGGAATTTCATTAAAAAATTTTTGAGCGTCTTTCGGAGCATTCAAATTTTTTAGAAATGTTTTGAGATATAAAAAACACATACAATCGGTTACCCAACAAAAAAAATTATTCTAACAAGTTTGTTCCTTTTAAACATTCAGCAGTATTTTGAGAAAACAAAATGGTACCTAAAAAAATTCTCATTTCCCTGAAAATAGTAAAAAATTTCAATTTTTACCCAAGAAAAAAGTTTGAACGATACAAATTCGTTTGAAGTTTTGCATGTGTTCTTAAAAAACAAATACGTGCTAAAAAATATTCAAATCTGTGCGAAGTGTATGAAAATATAATGTTTCTCTTTTTTTTTTTAGATAAAGTATATGTTTAAACAAATATGTCTCATGTGAAAAATTGTAGAATATGAACAAATTATTTTATTCCTATCATCAAGCAAATGACTGGGCATTCAATGTATCCATGCATCTCGTTTGAATGATAGATTACAAAAAGCTGACTTTTTCCCAAGTAATTTTGGTGGTTCAAAACTCACCTATGTACCTTCACTTCGGAAATCCTCAAGACATAGAATCTCTTCTTCAAATTTGAGCATTAATTTAGAATTTTAATTGAATTCTCGGAAATGAACTCAAAACAAAAAAATTTTAAGATGTGACAGTTTGGAGTATCCTCTGTCACTTTGACAAATAGTAATTTGTTGAAAATAAATTTCCTTATTTAGTTTATTTATTATCATTGTTACTAGAATCATTCCCACGAGCATATGCGAAATATTTTCCCCGTATCATGTGGGTTCTTTATCATATCCTGGATCTACTACGGACTGTAGTAGATAAGAGCATGCAAATGGTTCTGGATAACACGCATACGCATGAACATCCGTCATCTACGTGTAAAGCCCTTGTCAGCAGGGTTTCGCTGTTAGACCATCTGACGGATCCGCTGACGTCACACTTCCGGATTTGATTGCATACCTTTAATAAACCGTAACTTGACTTAAAGGGCTTAGTTTGAAATGGAATATGATATGTAATCTATTCCAATTTTGAATGAAAGAATGTTATACTGAAAAGGAGTTTTTTTCCACCTAGGAAATTTTTTCTTCCCCTAAAGAACCTGGTATTTTAGTTATACAAAAACACAAGTTCTCTCCCATCACAAATAAGCAAGCTGATTTTAAAAAACTCGGGTTCCTTCACAGAAAAATACAAAAATAAAAATATGGCTGACTTAACCTCACTTGGTTCACACAGATTCAAGGGATAATTATCTTATATTATTCCCGGCCTCTATTATTATAACAAATATATCACAAATTGAATTGATAATTAAATTATTAGAAAATCCGACTTCCAGTTACTTTTAACGCCTTGATTTATTATTTTATTTTATTACAATAAATTTGTGCAATGAATAACTCATTAAAAACTTGCAAATTCTTGCTCATTTTGATGTTTCAATAAACGAAATTACAATGACGACAATTTATCACTATGAAAGAATGTATTACTAACGTACATCATGAATTTTTGATAAAAATGAGTAATAACTTTTGATCAAATATCTCATTCACGGTCCATGCATGTATAAAATTTAAATTGAAATACAATTATTAAAAACAATAACCTAATATTATATAGTATTTTTTAGCTTTTAATGGTAAACTTAAAGGTTTCAAATAAAATAAATTATCATTGGTAATGATACAACAATCTGGCAGCATATCTCACTTCATTGACATTTTCTTTGTTTCGAAAAATCGTTTTCAGTTTTTGATAGATAAATCAGACAATTCGTGGCGCCAGCGTTGCCGTTGCTATGGTAACGACACATTAGGCTTCAGCTATGGAAAAAACTTCGGTATTCTCAGGAGAAAAATATCAGGTTTATATTATTCGAAAACTTATATGAGATATTCAAAAACTTGGTTAAAAATATTGTGTGTTCTCGGTGGAAAAAAACTTTTTTTCAGTGTAGTTTAAAGGTCTAACATTCCTATTATTTTATTCAAATGTTTTCGAAATTTCCAACTTCATCCGCTTAGATTTTCTCGCTTAAATGAAGTGAAATCGATTAAGAAAAGGAAGATAAAAAATAATAGGTTCGAGATAGTAATAAATTTAGATATGTGGGAGTAAGGTGTATGTTTCAGAAGATCTCAACGTCAAAATGTTTCGTTTTCTTAAAGTCTTTGAGTAATCGGATTTCCTTCGTGGATGACACCAACATAGGAAGCAAAACTAGCAACCACGTGAGACCATAAATACTTGCTCTTTGTCATGTTAGCACGAAACCCGACAAAGTGAAGCTTTCAAGTATATATACCTTGCCCGTACGTGATATTCTCAACATATGTGGCTATATACGCCAGGAATGATCGATATGCTTATATTCGAAAATTTTCTCCTCTGATATATTTTTGAATGTTTTCCTGGATCCAATAAAAGGCTAAACTTAGATCAAGAATGTCTAATCGAGGCGAGTTGGATTTAAAAAATATATTCTTATACGTATTAGGTGCAGATTATGTTATTGAGGTATGAAGTGTCTCCTTTGGCACTCTAACCAAGAGGAAAATAGCGCATCCTCTCACCTCTGAATATCGATTTTTCTGATACACTTGTTGCTCGGAAAAGCGCATAATGTAAAACGTATTTCGCATATAAAAAATTTGACTTTTCTAATATGCTTTTCAATGCTCAAACATCATGAGCATATACAGAATACTTTATTTATGGCTGTGAACAAAACAAAAGTAATATTGAAATAGGATAATGTATGCGACTTAATCACACAAATCATTAATTTTATCCATCACTCAAAACGAAGTTTTAT
>WSXT02077827.1:0-12106 GCA_011762715.2 Neuroterus valhalla
TGTATAATTTTACACACTCACATCATTGTTTCCGTTCACAATTTTGTTTTATTTATGTTCTATTTATTTTTTGTATTACAACAGCTGAATAAATACTGATGAGGGTGGCACACAATGGCCGCCGAAGTGTTTAACTGACTAGTTGCGTCGTTATTTAAACTTATTTTTCAAATATTTGAGATTTACTGATATCCTTCACAATAAAATGAAAGAGATGGAAGTCGAGGGCTGAGATGAATATTTTAAAGTTATACAGTTTTGAAATCAATTTAAGCTTCCTACACATTTTTTTGTCTGGTGATGCTGCACTTTGTTATTTTAGATTAAAACGTGAAACTAAATATTCAAACTGTTCATAATGTGGGCCAAAATTGTGAGATGTTCGTTCATGCTCCATATTAATTTATCATATTGTTAAATGAGGGAATGTTTTGAAACATTGAAAACAAAACAAAATTATTTGTGATCATGGTAATATTAAAATATCCCTAAGTATTTTTATCAGTTCTGCATCTATTTTTTAAAGATTTTCAAATTCTCTTTATATTTTCATAGTCGCATGTCTTGTCACACGACATTTAGTAGCGTATGAAATTCATATTCATCACAAATACATTACTTGCTTCTCTTTGTATTGTATATCTATACTCTCGTCAGTTAAAGCAATTAAAACTTTTTAGAAATCGCCCTTATATGTTTAAATATAAATATGATGAAAGTCAAAATCATTCAAATTCAAATCTGTAACATAAGTAGCCAACCACTTTTGTTGGGAATCAAGGCAAACATTATTTTATTCTGTGATTCAGTTTTGACTGTAACAGTTTGGAATTGTTTGAGTTTTCAAAGGGCCCCAGTTTAATAGGGTTTATTGAAGAAGAATTTTCATAGAATTTCAGTTTTAGCATTTAAATAGAAGACTTAAAATATTTTTATCTAAACAAATTGGAATTCGAATATATGCTTTAAAAGTGTTGTTCCTCTTAAACACACTGCGATTGTAAATTTTAAAGTGATGCTATGTCAATGCATGCTTTCAAATTCTATCACTTAAGAAAATAGGAATCAGATTCGATAAAGGTGATTCACCTAATTGCAGGCAAATGCTGGGGACAGCAGAGCAGTTGCGTGTGTTCGAGGACGAGCCGTGGCTCTAAGTCAAGACCATAAACCCACCTTGGCAACTGAAAAAAAGAGAATCGAAGCCGCAGGAGGTTGGGTTGAATTCGGGAGAGTCAATAGGCATTTGGCTTTGTCTCGGGCCTTTGGAGATTTCATGTTCAAACAAAATAATCGCAAGCCGCAAGAGGAACAAATCGTCACTGGTAATTTTCAAAAATTTCAATTGGAGAAAACTGATATTTTTCGATTTATTTTTGAGTTTACCAGTCCTTGTGAGATTTTTTTAAATTCTTGGCAATTTGTTCATAAATATTTATTTAAATATTCTAGAGCTCTCCGGGATTTCTTAAATGTCTTTCTATTTCTGAAATTCCGTGAATGTTCTTCACTTTTCGTGAAGATTCTGGAGTCTTGTTGAATGACAAGATTCTCGTGAAGTTTTTCTGCTTATAATATTTTCTTTTCAATTAAAAGTGCTTCCGGACGTGAAGGAATTTGAAATAACCGAAGATTGGGAGTTCCTGATCCTCGCGTGCGATGGAATATGGGATGTGATGACAAACCAGGATGCAGTAAAATTCGTTAGAAGTAGATTAGCTTGTCCAAAAACGAATGGTGAAGAGCAGCAATTTGTTGATCCTGAGGAAATCTGCGAGGACTTACTGAAACACTGCCTAGCGCCTGACGTTCTCATGGACATTGGGTGCGATAACATGACTGTCGTTCTCGTTTGTTTCCTTCACGGAAAACCATATTCCCATCTAGTCTCCAAGTGCCAGCAAGTCCCAGCCGACTTTGATCTTCCAGAATCGATAGGCGATACTTCGATGATTTCTACTGGAATCTTCGAAAGTTCTTTATAGAAATTGTATATTACAGTACTAAACTAAATTTAAATTAGAAATACTCGTCTATTTATATCAAAATTAGCAATACCAATATTTCAAAATTATCAAGAAAGCGAGAAGAAAAATTATCATTGTACATTTCATTTTTGTTATTTTATAGTCTTCTCTATACTTTCTGTTCTGATTTTTTTTTATTGCGCTGTTACGAATGTAGCATTTTATTTATTAACGGATGTAGGCGCCGTGTCACTTGTTATGAATAAATCATTTTTGCAAATTATGTTTCTTCAAATTATTCTTTCTCACTGTTTGGAAAATTGGTTTCAATTTTATAAAACGAAGTATTCAGCAAAATTCAGAACAGTGAAAAGAGCGTCCTCTGCAGTGGAATTCGTTTTTTAACCGGGAAGGCTATATTTCATTAAATTCTGTTTGGAATCCTCAAAAGTACGGTAAAATTAAACATTAATGCTAAGCCTTCACCAGATATTGCAATTTTTGGTTTTTCAACAATAATTCCGCATTGAAGCACGGTCCAAAACTTTCGAATGTGTTTCTTCGTTTATTACGAACGTTTGAATCTTGAATTAAATGTAACATGTTTAATGAGATTTTGTATTTATTTCTTGTTAATTCAAGAGTTCACTTTTTAACACGGTTTGATTAGAAGCATCAAATCACTGTAATGCTAACACTTTCCATCACGTTTTCGCAGGGATGGGGATCGTCATATGATTGAGAGATCCTTCCTGCACTTGATTGAGAAGTGTCTCCACGCAAAATGTTTTACATGGTCCAGTTTCCAGATTTGGTCCCTTTATATTAATGCTACCATTTGCAGGCTTGCAGACTTGCAGTGGAATCCGCACCATCACGGGTAAGCAATAGAGAATATAGCATGGAGGTACCGAACTGGACAGGGTAGAAATGTACGGCTTTTTTACAGAATGCTTTGTTTAATACCTAAAAACAATGAGAGGGAGCTCCACACTCTCGCTCTCGGAAGCTTTTATTTACAATCCACAGAACAACATGGATAAGAAAACTTCATCAGTAACAATATTTAATGCCAAGATTTTTGTTCAGAGCCCATAACGGTCCTGAATAGATGAAACTGCAGCATTGGCGAGTGAACTTAGCCTTCCTGCTACTTTGCTGACCCCTTGTCTCACACTTTCGCGTACATCTTCAAGATCGACGCTTCCGCCTCTACCACTGAGGTTCATTGAAAGTGAAGAAGTTGGCGTGGTCGGATTTGACTGACCACTTCCGAAGTAATCTGATGATGAAATACTAGATGAGCCCTCGAAACGACGCAAGTTGTTCTTCCGTTCCCACTGAAAAAATAAATTTTTAAAACATAAATTAGTTTTATTTTTAAGTTCAATTAAATCATAACGAATAAAAAGTAGTTTTGGAAACCAACATTGTCATCATTGGCACTGTCGCGGAAGAACTGATCGCTGCTGATGCCCTTGGCACTGCCGAATTTCTTCTGAGCTTCACCCTCGGGGGAAGTTTTGTTTTCGACTATCGAATAATTTTGACGGGGTGTAGATCGTTTTGGCAGTTCTGGCTCGGCAATTACAGTAACTTCGTCATTACGAGGTTTGCTATTTGCTCCGGCACTCCTGAAACTGTGTTCAAAGGCAAAATCATCAAGAGCATCCTCGAATGTTATGATTTGGACGTCATCCTCAATTGATAGTATTCTCTCCGGTCCCCTCTTCGGCTCCGAAGAAGTGAAAACTTTTGAAGAAGATTCCTGAGTAATCGTGCTCATGTCTCCAAAAGCCGAATGGCTTGCTCCACTGAAAAATCAAAGATTGGCATAATGAATTAAATATATTCCGAATGAGGACACAAATTGACAACCCAGTATAATTAATTATAAGTGCGTTGCAATGGGCAAATACATACTAAAGTAAAATAGTTTTAAGAGTAAACGGCCCCCCACTCACTTGAGAAATTAGAAACAGTCAACACTAACATACATTCGAAAAAATGATAGCGAAATGGTGTCATGAAAATTTTTAAAAATTAAACTTTTAT
Source organism: Neuroterus valhalla (assembly GCA_011762715.2). Taxonomy (NCBI): domain Eukaryota; kingdom Metazoa; phylum Arthropoda; class Insecta; order Hymenoptera; family Cynipidae; genus Neuroterus; species Neuroterus valhalla. Next base: position 4,023 of record WSXT02077827.1, read on the forward strand.
ATGTGTAGATTACGCACGCTTCAAGTCAACTAAAATGCTTCAAAGAAATTGCTTGGAATGCTATGTATTTGCTCATGAGAAATTACCTTCGAAGTTCAGACATACTTCAAAATGAATAGGCATGTAAAACATTTGTTTGACATTGTAAGGTATGCGCGTCCGGAGCAAGTTACGATCTATTTTTTTTTCAATGTTTATACTTACCTATGATAATCTTTAACCTTTGTTAAACTTATTTATGATTTATTAACCTTTTTTTTTAATTGGAATATTTAACACAAAAATCATACGATGGTCGATTCGCAACATTTTTTTCACTTAAAAACAATTAACAGTCTTGTGCTCATGTTGACACTGACACAGGAATCAATTTGATGATTTTTCAGATCAGTTTACAGTGATTCTTTTCGAGTTTTATCCTACAATATGAGTGTCACCGGGTAGAAACAAAACTTTCAGGACATAATTTAATGTATACTCAAATACCTTCAAAACTAAAATATTAAATCTCTATTCATAATCTCTTGATTGCTAAACTAAATACAAAATGAAGATTCGTACAAGCCAATCATTCATGAAATTCTTCTGTCATTTTAATTTACCAGTTTGCAGAGAAAACAGATAAGTTTATATTTTAAAAATTGATTTATGGAAATGAGTTTAACGACCAAAACTTGATTTTCACAATTTTTCGGCAAGGAGCCAATTACACATCCATCAATTTTGAATCAATTGGTTCAAATTTGTCTCATTTATAATCCGATCATAAAAGAACATGCGAACTGGGTTAGTCTCTATTTTATAAGTTTTTTCTTCGAATAGTCCAAAATGTAGTACAATACCGAGCCTTAGATAAGAATAAGGAGTACGTGAATACAAATTATTCTGAATTAGTTTTTATACAATCGGCCATTGGGACGTCTAGCTAAATATTTCAGGGCTTGAGATTTTATTTTAGGCATTCAGCGAAGAAGTTCGAAAATATATTTTGAAGAAAAGTGGAAAAGTAGTTTGCTTCAGCGGGCATTGTGATAAAATAATAGCCTCAGTGGAAATTTTCTCATATATTGTAGCAAAATATCTATGTATCAGATTTCGAAACATATACACAACTAACCTGCGAGTGTTGAACCCCATGCCGAGTCTTTCAGCTTGTCCAGCTTTTGAGGGAGTGAGCTGTTTTGCCTTTTCTTCTTGTTTTTTCGCTTGCAATGTCAAGTTCTGTTCGTAGCGATAGGCCAATCGAGTGTCAATCTCGTTTTGCTCCTCTTTGGTCCTCTCTTGGGCTTCTTTGTTTACTATGTCTCGAGAAGCCTCCAAAGCGTTTTTCTCCAACTCGTCGAAGTTTGTCTTTACTCGCTGAGCTCCTCCGAAACCACTAGCTTTTTTTCCAAGCTAAAAGAAAAATACTATGGTTCATTTGTAATTTCAAAAACAATTTTCACATAATGATAGCGTATTTACGCAGATACAGCTTTCTTAACAATCACTCTTATTGGATTACAAAAAATTTGAAGACATTTGCTGTACTTACGCCACCTTTCTTTGGTTGAACTTTTCTTCCTCCAATTGTAGACTTTATCTCTGTGGAAAGATTACTGGCATCAGACAATTTAACGGACGGTCCCAAAGTACTAAGAGAAGCTTCAGCACTTGGAGATATTTTCGGAGAGGATCCCACATTGGAAGCACCGAACGGGGTGAAAGGTTTCACCTCCTGAGGCACTGTGATTTTATTGGATTCAAGATTTTCATGTTCCTTGAAAAAGTCTACCTCAGTTTGTTCTTCCTTCTCCAGTTCTGGTTCTTCTTCTAAATGCAGCTATATCACAAAGAAGAAAGGAAAGGTTGATTCTTATAATTATAAAATTTTCAAATAATTTCATTCTATAATTACTTTTCTTTTTTGAATGAATAAGTCACACGAAACACACTGGTATTAAAAGGGTCCGGATTGACGAATTTATTTTAGAAGTTGTTAGCGTTTTTGTGAGCCAAGGTAAAAATGATCCATTTTAGGTTTTTATACGTAGGTTAAACTTTGACCATTCCTATACCTTTTGGTACTATTCTTATTGCCCGGAACGAATTGGAAAAGGGTGCATTTTGCGTTAAAAGTTGCCCTGAAAGTGTCAGTCTTGATAAAGTGAACTGCAATGTTCACGAAACGTCGTCAATTTTGATTGATTTGCATACACGATTGAAACCCGAAATTACTCCTTTAATTATAACCTGGACCCTTTTAACATGGACGTACACAAATATATTAACGATAAACTTGAGTATGTAATATATTTTTTTCAGGGTAAAAGAAATATAAATAATTACCCTTTTGCCGTAATGTCGCATCGCTTTTGCGGAGGCTTGTGATAATTTATCTTTATACATCATTGCAGTTCTAGAAGTGTATTTCTGCTGAGCATCGTTAGTCAAACAATTATGTTGAGCAAAGAATTTCCTCTGAAATTATTAGAAATACTTATAAGATCTCTTGCATTAAGAGATGTGCCTATTCTTGTTACAAGAAGTTCTTTATTAACTTTCAGAGTTTGAAGAATCTTTGCAGTACATCAGATTTTATGTTTTACTTACGGCGTTGGCGTTTCCTCCCAATTGCATATTTCTCAGCTGGAGCCAAGTCCAATTTGTATCAAGTTGAGTGGAACGCACGAAAGTCAAGTGAACTCCTAAATTTCGATGCACGGCTGAGCAATCGATGCAGAGAAAAACCCCGTATGTCACACTGGACCACACCGGGTTTTTTGCATTGCAGTCAAAGCATGACTGAAGATCAAAAATTTATTATAAATGTGAAATAATCCGATATTATTATTACTGCTTTTTCATCAATGAAGGATACAAGATGGCTTTAAAAAAAAAACATACAATGTTACCGGTTATCCAAATGTTCAACTCTCTAAAATTCCAAGTATTCAAAAATAAAATTGAAATTGAAGATTTCAAAGCGGAATAAGAAACGTATAGCAATTGAAGAATTTTTTACTTTCATGTCAAATATTGTAAAATTATGGTATTAAGAGAATTCAATATTGCATTTAATTTGGATACGAAGTCGTTCAGAATTACAAGTTTTATATCTTGCATTAGGTTTCCAAAAATGAACAAATTCAGATTGGAAGCAAACAAAATTAAATAATTTTTTTCAACGCCTCCGACAGTAATAATAATTAGATTTTCAAATCTGAATGATTCTAAAGTTGAAAATTTACATCTACCAATCATATCATATATTAAGAACATATATGTAATTACAAAAATGTTTAATAAGAACTTATAAATTTTCCAGTTCCCACGCCGAATCGATAGCAACATTTTGTAAAATGAATATAAATGATAATTTGTAACAAAAGAAGCAAACAAATAAATTATGAGAATGTAATTATTTCATGTCGATATTTTTTTGCAAACGTCAGTTTACGTTCCTATAATTTAATTTCTTTCCTTGAATTGATTAGCACCTGATTAGCACTAACACTTCAATCAAAGTTAGCAAAATAATCCTTAATATTCGTATAATAGATAATAACACTTCAATCTGCAAAGAAAAAAGTAAGAATCGGAACAGATGGTTAAATTTAGAGAACCTAACCTCAAAGATTCTTGAAAGTTTTTAAAGCAAGTCAACTTCACGGAGTTTATTCATAATGGCTATAAATATAAATGATACTTTGACTTTTGGAGGTAAGATGCATTCGAAATTAATAAAGGAGTGTCATTCAAGTCGAAAATCAGACTCTTAGTTAAAAAGCTTCAAGCTGTTCTCAATATTAAACTCGCTAACTCGGGGGAAAATATTATATTTCTTACACAGAGTAGGGTGGAAAAAAACGCTAAATTGAAATTAAACAAACCTTATTTGTGGGAATCGCTCGTAATCTTTTAAAAACTTCCTCGATGTCACTTTTGCTCGGTCCTGCATCTGCCATTTTTGATGATATTTGACGTGTTGTCAACTCGCGCGCAAGGGATGTCGGGAAGGAATTTGGAATTTACTCAGCCCAGGGTCTACAATATAAACGTCAATTTTCCTTTTGTATAGATTTATTCGACCACTATTTATACTTTAATTGTAATTTGTCCTTCTTTGAATATTCAGGAAATATATGAAGGAGTAAATTCTTGATCTACTTTTTGCAATTCAGGCGGAAGTCTATTCTGCTAAATTTTTTAAATTGTATTTTCTAAAGTGTGTATGTGGACATTTGTTGTGAAAAGATTGGCAGCGTTGTTGTAGAAAACATCTTGGAATTAGCGCGCTTTTTAAATTACGATTTAATTCAACCTGCGAATAAAGTAAAAAAAAAAAAACTATTAAAAAACTACTACATTGTCGCATTTACAAAACGTTATTATTAATATAAAGTAAAATAATAATTTTTCCAACAATTTGTGTACACAGTGTGATGCAAAAGTTGTATGTGTGTTTAAATTGAGGTGCTGTTCGAGTATTACGTCACAATTATTATTCGAGCAATTATTACGCCCTCCCCATCCCTCCCTTTCTTTAGATAGTGTTTCTAGGCGTATGCGTTATACATGAAGGGTTTTTCATTTAGTTGGAATGCAAACTTTTGAGTTCCAAGAAAATATAAATATTCGAAAGTGAACATAATAAGAACCAAATTAACTACTTAGAAGAGATAAAATTGCTTTCTTTTTACATTCTCATAAGAGAATTTGTGTGAAATCTGACCCCCTCCACCCAACAATTTTTTTAAGACTCAAGAATTCTGAGAACAGCTTTTTGTAGCACTTAATAAGTGGAACAATTTATTCTTATGATTTATTTTAAAGGGAAAAAATAGTCAGAGTTATAGACAGGGGCGCACAGAAGCTGAAGGAGGCCCGGAGCAGAATATTGTCGCATATTATTTCAGCGGGGCCTCCTTGGGCGCAGGGCCCGGGGCAAATCGACCCCCCCCCCACCCCTCCTGTGCACCACTGGTTATAGCAATTTCAAAATTCAAAAATACAAACGAAAATAGAAAGTTTCATTTTTTGGTCAAACTATGCGAGGTACGGGAAAATATAAATGAACAAAAATTGTGCAACAAAAAAAGATTTACAAATTTGGTAAAATTTACTTTTTGATAGGACAAGTAGTTTTTGTTATATCCATAAAAAGCAATATTGAAAATGAAAAAATTGAATTTTTGTACGAACGACACAATTTATTAAGGGACAAACAAACAGACAAAAGTTATTAACCAAAAGAAGATCTATAAATGTGTTAGTTATCGTTTTTTAAAAGGATACGTTGTTCTCATTCCAATCAGGAAAACTACTTAAAAAATGAAATTTTCGAAAAAATGACGAAAGGTAGGATAGGAAATTGATAGACAAAAGTTGTTCCCCCAAAAAAGATCTGTGAATTCGTTATCAATCATTTTTTTATGGAACGCGTAGGAGATGAACTACATTTTTGGAGATACTAAACAAGGTACGAGGTATTGACAAAGAAAACTTCCACCGTGGGCAAGGAGGCGCTGCTGTATCAAAACAAACATGGCTGCCGAAGGCCTTTGACATATGCATATTATTAGCATTTTAAATTAACAATAGATTTTAGTTAATGATCGATTTATTAATTTTATTTGATAATCACGCACTAAGTGTATAAAAAAGTAACCAGGTTATACATAATCATAAATGCTAAAATGTAAAGAGCGAACTAGTATCGGCTCATCAGTATCTTTGATCTGGAGTCATTTCAACCATTCCGAACGTTTATCAACAACAATACATTCTTCAACAAGATTTCTATTGTAACAGTACCACTACCAAATTTTGATACTTTGTGGAAACTCAAATAAGTGTTGATATTTTTTTAGTAACAATTGGGAACACAGCACACACTGCCTTTGCGAGTATTGTTTCCTTTTCGATGGTTCCATGAGAATTCCAGTTTTCAACCTTTGCATTATCTTCTTCAACTTCTCATTAAATTTTAATTATTTAGTCTGGCACAAAATTAGTAAGTATCGCGTCAAATATGGAGCGCAACACGCACATAAACAATGCTACGTGAAGCCTAGCGGCAGCCATGTTGGTTAGTTTGCTAGATGGCCGTCTGGTCTCGCAATGCAAGTTTGAATTTCCAATTTAAAGTAATATAATATACATCCAATACATCAGAGGTAAAGATAATATTGAAAAGTTCGCGTTTTGGACAAATTTCTTTCGAGTACGTAGTACGAAACTCGCTATAATGAGAATGTATTCGTTGGAGCCGAAAAAGCTTTAACAAAGGAGAATTCACAATCATCAAATTACAGTAGTCGACGTTTTCTTCTTCAGTTTCAAAATCTCTATACACAAATGTAGGGAAGTACTTCAAACGTCATCACACAGTGTTTACTTAAATTGATAATAATTTTCCAATCGTAAAACAGCAATACATTTCTTTATTTCATTGATTTCATATTTGTTTAATTTTTGTCAATCATTTGGAACGTTTTTATTCGACTTGATCAGATACGAAATAAAGCTGAAATTGACTGTGAACTCTCCATATTTATCTCTTAAAATATACATATTTCAAAAAAATTCGAAGAAGGAGAATCGATGTTTGTAGATCTCGAAATTTTCCATATTTGTTAGATTTGTTATCTGCATAATTATTGTGTGTTGTAGATTATCTGATAGCATTTTTTTCTATCTTCCACGTTTTTGTCTTATATATAAAAATGCAAACAGAGATACAGGAATTGAATCAAAAGAATTTGAATTTTAGGAACATCGGTTTTATTGAATTGTCGAAGAAATGTATCTCAATACAGTAAAATACATTTTTCTTGTTGGTAAGATTCCCAGCGAAAACTGTTATATAACTGTGAAGTAACACTTATTGAACAGGAAAGAACAGATTCTGTAACAAGTTTAGAACATACTTAGAACATGGTCTGAATAATAACGTCTCCAAATAGATGTAGCAGTTCTGTAACGGTGTTACAGAACCATGTTCTGTCGGAGATCCTTAACAATTCCAGAACAGCGTTATATGTAAATAAATGTATTTAGATTGATTTGTGAACAGTGTTACAAAATAACCTTGTTCTTTTATAGTGCCGTAGCACATATCTAACAGTGTTTTGATGTGAATTTGTTCTGTTATCGTTCTGTAACAATTCTGGAACAGCGTTATATATCACAAAGTACTTTCAGTCCAATTTTAGAACAGGGTAACAGAGAAACATTGTATTGTATTTGTCTCGTTAAACATATATAACAGTCTTATAACGTAAATTTGTTCTGTGATCGTTCTGTAATAGTTCTGGAACAGCATTATGTGTCAAATAGTATTTTTAGAACCATTTAGGAACAGGTTGACATTGAAACTAAATTTGTTCTGTAACAATGCTGGAACTGTGTTTTATGCGAAAGTGTTCTTTGAACAACTTGGTAATAGTTTTACAGAGAAACACGTATAACATTCTTGTGACGTAACAGTTCCATTACTCCGTTCTGTATTAATTACATCACAAAATTATAGAGCTGTTACATATCCTTGCAATAACAGCGTTACAGAACATTGTGTTCTCTATGTTAAGTTTATAGAACACGTTTGATATTTCAGTTATATAACACTGTCATCTCTTTGTTCTATATTAGTTAAATCACAGAATTCCAGATTTGTTGCACATCCTTACAGTAATAGCGTTACAGAACAATGTGAACTTTATGTTCCTTTCTTAGAACACGAGTGAAATTTTAGTGAAATAACAGTTTTATCACAATATTCAATATTAGCCACCTAACTATAAATTCTAGAAGCGTTACATATCCTCACAGTATCAGCAGTACAGAAAAATGTGTCCTCCATGTTACGTTCATGGGAGACGTGTGATATTCCAGTGACATGACCGTTCCATCACTTTGTTCTATAGTAGTTACATAACAGAATTCCAGAATTATCATGTATTCTTGTAGTAACAGCGTTACAGAACAGGGTGACTTTTATGTTCTGTGAGTGTTATGGCATACGATTGTAACAATTTTATGCATAAATGTTTCCTCCTTGATATGTAACATTTACAAAACGTGTCCACTGGGCTGTGTTCCTT
>WSXT02077838.1:0-12105 GCA_011762715.2 Neuroterus valhalla
GAGTTGAAGGGTTAAATGTCTGACGATCTCCTGTGGGAGGGGGGAATATAGATATGTGAAAACCCGAAAAGGGTATACGTGCAGTGCTAGATCTATCTATCTATCTATCTAATAAAAAAAATCGCAGATAATCTGCAATTACCTTCTTTTTGCCGCATGTCTCGTGATGGCTCATTATCCTCGTTCGTAACAACCCTTCGCGGCCCTCTATTCGGACTTCCCGCTACAAAAATTCTCTCCTTATCCCCTGAGCAAGACTTCCACCTGAAGCCTTCCCTTCCTCACTACGTTACTAGGCCCTTACAAACTTTCACAAAATAAGCTCAAAAAACCACCCCTCCCGTCCCAATTCTTACTCCACACCGTTCGCTCGTTCTGCCTCTTTACCGTTCACACTCACAGAAATCAAGCCTCCTGACAAACCCCCAATTTCCACACAATTTACTCACTTTTCCAATTCCTCTAACCGACATTTACCCTCTTCTACTTTCTTCGATTTTACTGAAACTCTTACGACTATTATACATACCACACTTTCAACGTCTTTACTTCTCTTTCCTCCTCATTGTATTTTAAATACCTCCCCTGTACCTCATTGGAACTCTGCAATGTTGCCATCTTGAACGAGAAAAAAAGGTGATTCTCACGTTAAAAAAGAAGAAAGAAATTTGGTATTCTGGTTCACCAAGAGTTATAGTTTGATTTGGTACTCCCGGGCCCGGTACTCCTGTTCAAGTCTGCCCGTCGGGTGCGACGAGCAAAGCTTACGATCAGTGTAGGTATAAAGTTGAATACACTGGTCAAGCTACGGTATGGCTCGAGTTTTTCCGTTCCATCCCACTGCAGTTAGTAGGTGTTATGTACTTTTTTCACTTCGCTATCGAGATTCGGCTCTAAGGCGTGTATTGTTCGAGATTCGAACTAGAACAATGGGCCGATAGAAATACATGAGTGGACAGTATTACCAGGGCCGTACACGATTGGATGTCTTCCGTGATCACAAGAATTCAAATTTTCGACAATTTATGCAAAAAATCTCTAACAGTCCTAGAATTGATTGAATGTTCACTATACACTCATTTCAGTTATATTCTATGTTGCATTTTGATCCGCAATCTACTTTCCCTAAACTGACACATTCCAAGAAAAATAGAAAGAAAATATATAGAAAAACCTTCAAGTGAAGACGTGAACAACAATGCCGGATGCTGAACTGCACCAGAGTGAGGTGTCGTATAACAGGGTCTAGCTGTCCGTGGGAACAACTCTGGTAAAACTAATCTCAGTTGTAAATGTGGTTCAAAGTGATCAAACGCGCAGAGCACCCGACAATGGGTCGGTATACATTTCCGATTGGTCTACATCCCTGGGTACGGAGAATCATTTGGATGACACAATAGCCAATGAGCGAGACAATCTTCGTCTTCATGTAGGCGGGTCGACTCAAGGATTGATCGTTGGATTGATACGATACCGGAATGATCCCTGGTGAATAGAATATATACGTGGAATACTTTTCCTATTTTGCCAAGACGTAGACGAAGAAAAGAAAGCGACATTAAGACCAACCGCGGAATGCAGGCGTCTACTGAGCGATGATGGCACTTTCAGAACAAGGAGAAACATTAAAATCTATGTTCCTCCTGGGCTTTACAAGTTGGTTGAAATGGATGCTATCCTTCTTAAGGATCTATTAGAGGAGTAAGACCTCTGGGCCATCACTTATTCCGTTTAGGATGCGGCCGGCGAGAGCTTTGCCCGATTAAAATCGGAGGATTAAGCCGACAATAGTTTAAAGGACCCAAATTCGCTTGTATAAACTGTGAAACAGAATTAAATGGGCTAAAAAGTATGTGCATCGTATTTAGTGTGCGATTAACTACGTTACATAAGTGATAAAGTCATAAATCATTAACATAAGGGTGAGCCCTTAATGGTATGGGTCCAAAAGTTCGCTTAAAGACTGAGGACTTACTGTCACACATTGAACAAGGCAAAGCTGCTGACCGTCAAGTAATACATTGTTGACAGAATACGTTCATCATCTGACGCAAGCAGGAGCGTGCAGAAGAGGGAGGGATAGCTCAAGGAGAATCAACAGTTTCTCGCGAATGTATCACGCCTCTTTAGTAACTCTCCTGATTTCCGTAAAAAACTTGCCTCAGTCAGAGGAAGTCGAGACTTTTCAAAGATAGAAGTTCGATGCTTGGCACCCACTAAATGATGACATCAAGAAAATCATTCGTCTCGTGGAACTTGGCGATAAAATTATAACGTCCGAGGACGAATGCTCACAATCACTAAGCTTTCACGGGGTACGAAGAATTTCTCCACATTTGTTCAAGATGATATCAAGTACAGTAGACTCTGTGACAGTTCACGCTGCGACTTTTCCCGTTCTCGCTTTTTACCTCCTTTCACCCGTCCCCACTCTTGCTGGGCACGCGGCGCGTCGAGTGTGCGCCGCGTGTGTGTATCAAACACGGACTTACACGTGCGCGCGAGTAAAGACGAGTGGGAGAAATCTTACACTTCCCGTTCGTTTCTCCTACAGTCCCGGAAACGGGAACTGTCACAGAGTCTACTGTACTTATGGCGGAAGAAGTTTACTTATACATTACTAACATTTGACCCGCATCTCCACCTCATATTCAAAGTCGGAGATGCTTATTTCGCAGTAGTTGTTGTTAGGACGCACGGAACTTGTTTCAACACGATTTATAAGATCTTTATAGCTATAATAAACGACAGGATTGTTCAGAAAATTGAACCCGTGTAGAGAAAGAGAGATGAACGGACAAACGTGGATTGGGAAGACGCGCTGCAGGCGAGTAGAGCATTTCAGGCATGCTCTGGGGATTGTCTAGGGGCACACATGATAGATTGGTATTGACCTTGAACTAGACGAGTGTGTCAAGATCCACCTGAAGGGAGGATGACTTTCTGGCCTTCGCGACGACACTGAGCTCGTGGACAGAAGTGCTATTGCACACCCTGACGCTGTAAAAACCTTGTTTTACCTGGGCGTTCCTGATGGCTGCATGCAGGATACATCAGTCATGGAATTTTTCTGAAGCAGGTAGAAACGTTTCCTTCGACATATTTCATCTCTCAATCGGTCGACATTGAACAAGATGTTTGCGACTCATGGCTTGCTGCCTTGCCTCTTCTCTATTCATTTGGGTTGGTTTATTAGACGAAGTACGAGCTCAAGACCCTGGACATCGACACACGTAAGACCATTCATATGAAAAAAAGATTGTATATCAACTCATCCGTTCTGCGCTCATACATTCGAAGCATTGAAGGTAGGCGTCGACTTCTAAATTTCTAATGTTCTCATAACCGCATTAGTGTGGGCACAGCTCACATCATCGCAAACGGAAGAGATCCTCGTTCGGCAATTTTATGAGTCTCGAGTTAACTGACAAGGTAGCGTCCCTGTACCTTTGTACAGAGACTTTGTACAGCCTTGCGGAGCAGGCAGCCGTGACTCAGCCTAAGTCTTAACATTTAGAGTAAGGAAAATGCAATACTCCATCTTGATTCCTCATTCGCAAAAGCTCGGGCGAAGAAAGCAGAGGTCAAGAACTTCTTTGCGTGGCTCTGCGACAAGATAATGAACGAAAAAATGAATTGTGAGACAAGTGACTTCAATGTACGATCAAATCATATTAAAGGGCCGGCGAAGCCTTCCGGTTCGGGGCTACGTCAGTTGAGTGTTTTTCATTTAAACAACACACTCGTTCGTCAACGCCCCTCTGGCTCGTGTCCCTGATCAGTCACTCTGTCAATCACCTTGGGTGGAGAGCTTCATAAAGCCATTATGTGTGCATCTGTCTTATTGAGAAAAAAACATGTCTAGGTCAGAGGAGGTCTCTTGAGCGCCAATGAAAGGTGATACCGTTAGTTGCCAGGCTATGTTTCCTAGGTAAGGTAGTATATCTGATTTTTCAGAGAGGCATCACATTTCATATGTGTCCCACTATGTATGAGTTACCTTGCATGCTTTCCAACAGGCAGCAGATGATAAGTCCATGGGAGGTTGAATCGGAGGTTTCTGATAATCAATCCAGAAAATCGACAGAGGGCGCTTGTAAAATGTAGCGTCTTAGCAGACGCTCCTGTCGATAAGCCTGCTACACCTTTTTCATCCACGTTCTCAAATCTCTTTCTTTGAAGGCCTAATTGTTCGAATTATCATGTTATCCAGGAGAGCTGTGAAGATCTTATAGAGTATATGCAGACAAGTTATTATTTCTGTTGTTTTGGAGAAGTCGCCTTTCTTTGGGTGATGGGTGGAAATTCCTCAGACGTTATTAGGTTGTTGCACACATCATTGGAACATGTGATGTTCTAATGGTCTTCATTCAATGGGTGTCACACTGTGTAAATCATCCGTCAGAAAGTCTCGAGGAGGGGATCTCTAAAGAGGCGTGATGGTTCATCGAGGTACTGCTGATTCTCTCTGACCTATCCACAATGAGCCAGAAAACGCTCAAAACTGTCCAAGATCAAGATCTTTTTGGGAGTGTGTCAAAGATGGTATTAGAAAGATTTTGGAGTTGTTAATTTCGAATCTGGTTGCAAAAATTCTAAATGATGGATTCAATATGCCGGGGCAAATGTCAAGATTTTTAAATATTTGCATGAAACTTGGTATAAGATTATTTTTGAGCTCGCTGATTTTGAATTTAATGTCAAAATTTCAGGCGAATTCTGTATTCAATAAGTCGTTACAAGTAAATAATGGAAATAATATAAGAGAAAGTTTGTCTACTTCAGAATTTTTTATTAAATGTGCAAAAAACAGGTTTTTTGAATTTATTCAAATGCTCACCACTTGGGGAAAGTTAAATATATCAAACTGGAGTTCTTCTATTGGACATGTTAGCATTTTACTTTTCTTTGAAGAAAATTTTTTGTAATCCAGAGATTTTGGGGTTTTCTTAAGGAAGTATATCAAATTTTCCTCTTCAACCGTAATATCAAAACAGCTATAGTTTTCTTTGCTGGAAGATGAAGAGATTTCATGTTCAACATATTCGATTTTTTCTAGAAAAGTTAATGATTCAACTCGGTCAGAGGAAAATTATGTTAACACTGTCAAACAAATATCACTTGGAGAATTTTCGAAAAAATTGAGATTAAGAGAGCAGAAAAAATTTTGATGGCAGAAAACTAGTCCGAATTTATTTATCTGAAAATACAAATCTGAGTTTTGTAATGCACACAGAATCTAGGAATCGGGAGATGACTCTAAAAGTAATAAATTCATGAATCCCAAGATGAAAAATGCCCAGAATGAGTTCATAGATTTCTACAATTTTGATAAAAGCTTTCATTGCACGTGCTTTGCATGAAATTAAGTTTTCCTTGATCAAATCACATATCATTCGAAATATGTTGAATTTCAAATGAGAATGATAAGGGCAAGCTTGGTAATTTATGCTATATGTTTCGATTTCAAAAAACGATGATTTCTTTGAGGTCACGTGATTCTCTATTCGTTTTCAGGAATCTCCACCCATTTCTAAAGTAGAATGTTTCAGGTTCTGACATTTTTGAAATAAGAAGTAGAGTGATAAATACAATTTTTGATACTGGTTCTGTAGAGAGATTTATTTTTGGAAATACTATTATCAAGAATTATTCTGATATAAAAGAGCCAAATATCGAAAGAAGTAAGTTCTGGTTGGAACAAACAGAGAAGTAGTAATTTTGCCTAGAATATATTTTATATATAAACTTATTTAAGAGTAACATACTTCGTTTTAGTTCTAATCCCCTACGAGGACTGCTACCGACGTGAACACTCACGACCAATCTCCTGACACAGGGCACAAAGAAAATTGAGTGAAATTAAGAATTGCTTCAGACACTTCGTCTTAATGTTTTCTAACAAAGGTTCGCATGTTTGAACCCTATATGCGATGTTAAAATTATTTTTCCGGACAAGTTGAAGTGGGCGTTGGAAGAAAAAAATATGTTTCTCGAAAAAATGACGAAACCTCTGCACGGCGGAATATTTCGCTCAGCTATTGTCATAAGATCTGTTGTCACAAAGACTCCCGTTTTTGATTTGTGGCGAAGCAGTTGCCTACTTTCTTATCTTCTTTTTCTATGCTTAAACCCAAGCGATGTTGTGTTTCTTTGGTGTTAATTCGTCTAAACGATAGATGGATGTAAAACAATGGTGTTCGTGTTTGTGACATTCTTCAGACCAAAAATAATGAAAAAAAGGGTCAACCCTTTCCTTCATTATTACACAACGTTTCGAGAGTCCATTATACGGCTCTCCTCATCAGGTTTCAACTTTTTATTTGAACTTTCAATTAAATTTTTTATCTCAATTCAATTTTAACTTTCGTTTCACACTTATTTAATACTTGATTCGCAGTTGAGCTAACCATGATTTAGTTTTTTTTTGCATCATTCTCTCTTGGTTCGACACTTTAATGTGTTTTTAATATGAATTACGTACAGGTAATGTTTTACTTTTCTTCACAATTTAACCTTGATTCTTGTTTCGAAGAATGCTCTCTCAAAAATCTTGTGTAGTAAGAGTGGTACATTTATTCATTAAAAACTTCACAGATCATTCCATTCAGAGACTAACATGAGAGGATGGTCCTGCCCTTTTCTCATCGTTTTTTTTTAACTTGGAAATTTTCTCGAAATATTGACCAAAATTGAAACCTGATGAGGAGAGCGGTATGACAAACGTCACAGCTTGCAGGAGAAAGTGGGAATAAAGCTGCACCAATCAAATTTCGTGACTTGAAGAGGCTGAAATCGACGATGCATCAGATTGGTGCTTCCCTATCCCCACTTTTTCCTGCTAGCTGATTTCTGTTGCCGGTTGATACTATGGTAGCATCACCTCAGTGGGAGTAATCACAATGAGGAAGCAACGTGCTTCTGAATGAACACCATGCAATTATAAATTCGAAAAAAGAATGGCTCCACCACCATTCGTTCGCTTTTCCTAGAGAGAGCAAAAGACAATACCATTTCACGCAGTCTTTTATATAAATACAAACAAAGTGGAAGCACCCGAAATAAAATTCAGATCTAGTTTCCTGTTTCGTGATACATGGAATTATGCAAAATGCGAACATTATATACTTGAGATGGTGATTGTTTCTTGCACCATTCCTATTATGTGATGTACATGATTGCGAGAACACTGACTCGCATCCGGAGACCAGTGTACTTAGTTTTTAATTCTATTTCCCTAAGTATCTGATGAAATTTATTTTTTCCTACTCATAATTTGGAATTGACATAATTTTCTTTTCAGGGTATATATGTTACGGAAGTACATGAAGGTTCTCCAGCTTCCAAGAGCGGTTTGAGAATGCATGATAAAATATTGCAATGTAATGGTTATGATTTTACTATGGTAACCCACAAAAAAGCTGTCGGCTATATCAGAAAGCATCCTGTTCTGAATTTACTAGTTGCTCGCAAAGGAGTTACCAGCACTTGATGTATTGTTATATAATTTCTAAGCGTCTTATACACGTAAATTATTTATATTCAAATATTCTTTAAAGCTAAGTTTAAAGGAAGTATGTAAGTTTATATACAGAATACATTGTACATTGTGAAGAGAGATTGTATATTGAATATTATGTTTTTTTAGTTCCATCGCTTTAAAACCAATACTTATTTGTTAGGTTGAAAAAGAGTTCTTCGGAAGTCTTTGGCTCGCCATACAAAGCCAATACAAAGTTCTTTTCTTTTTAATGAACCGTTGTGCTCATGATACCAAAAATCGTAGAAGAATCAAACATTCACACACACTCATCTTTTTTTAATTCTTCCTGGGACTCACGTAGATTAAAAAGAGGTGTTTTATTCATAAGAATGTTATTCAAAATTTATGACACTCTCAGTTTTTTCCTTTGTAGTAAAAACTTGAGGAGATGGAGCTTCGAAATTTCGTAGTCCTAAATTACTTGAAAGATACTGAGAAGATACTGAAAATAGTTTCATTTTCGCAGAATAATGTTTTTTTTAGCGATTCGAATAGAGTAAAAGTCTTCATAATGCAAATTTCATGCAAAAGTAAAAAAGCGAATAAAATTTATCGCGTATTTATATATGTAGAGAATGTTAGACCGAATTCCGTAATTTCGTCTATAACTTTTATAATTCTTGTATCAAAATTTTTATGATTTCTCAATTTGAGGCGTTCAGTGTGTTACATTTTCAAATTTTATCCTTATACTTTGCAATATTAGCATTTCAATTTCTTTTTTCAATAACGGAAACAATATTCAAAATTTATATCAACAGTTTCAAGAAATACAAATATTTTTATCTAATGAACTTCTAAAATAAAAACTACAAAGCAAATGGAAAAATAATATTCTAGGTCAACAGGATAGAATGACAGCCATAAAAAAATATGCATTTATTGAAACAATGAATTCAATCTCATTCATACAAAGAGTTCCAATAAAATTTATAGCTTTTCATACAAAAAGCGTTCATAAAAAATAGAAATATATCATTTTGAAATATATAATATTTTATTCTTTAGGCTCTTAACTGCAAATTTTCAAATCGTTTAGAAAAAACATTTTTTAAGAAGTTTTTTTCCATTGTAAAATCAAACCGTATTCCGTCGTCAGTGAGTTCCTGTTCACTATCGTCCGCGTGAATCCATTCTGCAGTGTCAGTTCGATCGACATTTTACCAACTAGGGATTTGCACCATAACGCTATGCAAATCTATATCAACTGCAATTTCATTGCTTCGATTTTCAGAAAAAAAGATTTTGGCCCATGACCTCTCAAGTGTGACCCTTTAGACCGCATTCCAAGCTTGAGCTGACTAGTAAATGACGCTTTTCAAATTTATTGCAAGCAAACACTCTTTGAGGGTGCTACCCACGGTGCTTTTTCCAGGATTTCTTAAGGTTATAAAACTTCGGTAATGACGGTTGAACGTCTCAAATACACCTTGATCCATTAGTTGTCCAGTAGACGTTACATTTGTCGGAAAAAACTTGACAATGATGTCTTCACTTCTGAGAATCGACCCATTTGGATGCGACGGGGCGTTGTCGATTAATAATATCGTTTTTCTTGTTAGTACGTTTTCCTTCAAAAATCTCTCTACTAAAGGAACGAACTGTTCGAAAAACTATTTTTGGAAAAGATCGCGAATCAGGCCGTTGCCGCGGATAACGCGGAGCTTCGGATAATCGAGGTTCTACTGTATAGAAATGAAGCTTACAATTGAGCCCTAAAACTATAGATATACAGAAAAATATTGTGCGGGTTTTATCTTTGAAAATAACAATCATTGACCGTTTAGTTTGAAAGATATAATGATGTAAAAAATAATGTTTCTTTTCTTGCTTGACACATAGTAGGGTTAGACAGTCCCCAATGAAAGAGTTTGCCCGAAATTATTGGCCAAAAATATCGGGTAAAATTTGGTTTCGAATTTTTGAGCGGGCACATTCTCATCCCGCGCAGCTCTCTCCGCTCGCAAATTTCAGCGCGCGTCCGCCGGATCTAGCGCTCGGGTATTCGTGTCTCGCATTTGGAATGTTTTTGCTATTGTTCATTTCAATAATTATGCAGATGTGAAAATGAACTGAAGAAATCAATCTCTTCATGATCCCAGTTAACCAATGCAACCTCATATTCTTAATTTATAACGTTATCAGGTATATATGAAGATTACATTTCTCAAAGCTCTGTTGGCTTTGAGGTACACATTCTCATCGTGGCACTCGCGCTTCGCGCTCGACTTTTGACGGAAGTTTTTATATGTAAGTTTATTATCTAAGATACCTCCACAAGAGCGCTGTGTATTAAACAAACAAGTGTATCAAAGACCGATTTGATCTGTTCATTTCTTGGTTAGTTATCATGTTTACAGACGGATGGACATACGGAAGGATGGACAGATACACTGAGAAAAGATTGGATCAGCGATGCGCCCAGCAGGAATGACTGCAGCACCAAATGCGCGACTCGAAACGCTACCACAAATAAGAATAGCTTCCTTCCCAGTTTGGGCGGGCTTGCGTCCAAGATCGAGGGTGCTGCAGCACAAACGTGTTGGTAGAGTAGGTCTCCTTAATTTGGCTTGACAACTCTCCACAGTTTCGAGAACTTCGAAGTCAGTGTGGTCAGAGTCGGCGTCCGCGTCTATGGAAAACGGGAGCGCGATTCGACTAATATTTGGGGTACATCATCGCCCAAAAGTGATAATGCCGTAACCTCGATGTGACAATTTGAGAACGATTTTTACTTTAAATTCACTCCACTGGAGGCAGCACCTTCAAGACATTGAAATTTTGGGAAAGATTCGAATCAACGCAAAATGAGAAGGGAAATTAGCGAAAGATTCTTCAGAGTTAAGATCTACAAATAAGTTAATTATTAACAAAGAGAGATTGGTATAGCATACAAAGGTGAATGGACTTAATAAAACTAAGACATGCATATATTATATATTGAAATAGCATAAGAGAATTTTTCGAATCAACTAATTTATCGATGTGAACAATTCTAGGAATTGTAAATGTAAACTTATACAGAAGAAGAAAGATTATAGCAACTTGACTTTTAGTACGTAATAAATTGATAAGCTAGTTGAAACCTAAATATTAAGGGAACGTGAGAGAATGTGCAATAATTAAATGAATATGAACTGAATAATCTTAATTTTGTTTATGGAATGAGAGGAGCGACTGTGAGAAAGAAATGTAAAAAAGGTTCATAGACAGCTTCAAAGAAATTATCATAAGAGCTAAGTTGATTTGTAAATCAAAAGTAGATTTATAGTGACATTTTAATAATGTCGAGAGAGTAGAATAGTTTATAACAAATCCTAAAGATATCAAATTTGACAGTATGTTTGGGCATGAGGCTCCATGGTGGCCCAGTTCGTAATAACAAACTCTTTGGAAAATCGGCTTTGGCGCCAGCCGAGGTTGATCGTAAAACAGTTCCAGGAACAGGGCTTAAGTCACTTTTTACTGACACACGCAGTTTAGGGACCCGATCCTGCGGGATCTAAAACTATTTTTTAGCTAGAGTAGGGGTGCGCGAAGGATGCGCGACGCCCTCAGGAGCACACATCGATCGAGGACTTCGATGAGATTTCGATCCGCTTCGAACACAGAAACTCTGTCTCTCGTCGTTCCAAATAATTTAACCCGTGTCACTTAGAATATTTTAATTGAATTGGACTCGTAAAATTTTTACTTTGAATTAGACCTTATTCAATTCTGATCGGCACTAAATAAACCTTTATACTAACATTTACAACAAATTTTCTCTCTCGTTAATTTGATTAACCCTTTTATTTTAATAATCATCGGGAAGAATTAATGAATTAATTTTGGTTGATCATAAAGGATATTTCGAGCAGGACATCGTTGGAGAATATCTGCGGAACCGGCGGACGGGCTTTTTAGCCTGAAAAGTGGAGAACGGTGACGGTGTGCCTAATTCGGAATTTTACGTGTGACAATTCGAAATTCTACGAGTGACAATTCCAAATACTACGAGAACCGCTTTGAAATAAAGCCATCAAGGAAATCAGGATCGGACGGACAGCGAGCGAGCGATAAGCGACTGCATGAGACCTTCCCAGGATCATCAAGGGATTTCTTCGGGGAGTCAATGCAGCAACGTGGGATCATTGACGGACTGACGTGGCCTGGAGGAAGGAGACGGCCAACGGAAATAAAAATCACAAGGACAACAACGAAAGCGCCCCGAATACCTCCCCCAAAGGTTTTTGACCCGGTTTTTAGACCTGGGGGCGAGCGGTGCTAAATGACGCCGAGGATACGGAGTCAGGGATCAAAGAGACCGGGCGTTATCCCTCTCAATCTCTGCAGGCTATGAAGGTTCTCTTCAAGGATTCGGAAGGAAGGAACCGAAGCTCTGAAAAAGGAGTTAGAACGCGACCGAGCAGTTTGGACCAGGAAATCATTGAAGAACAGGACTGATTACGAAACCGAAGAAGCTAGCTCGGGTGTAAAGTGAAACTTTGATTTTGAAATTTTGATTTATGTTTCGAAATTTGATAAAATATATCAGGCTGAAATACCTTCGAATATATTTT
>WSXT02077849.1:0-12105 GCA_011762715.2 Neuroterus valhalla
GACACGTATTACTTTTATATAATTATTTGAGGAACGTTTATATTCAGTATTTGTTGAGCGACGGAAGGAACTTCGTTCCTGACGCGTGTCACTTGGACACCTTTATATTTTTTTTACTTCTATTACAAAACGATAATAAAAAAAAAAAAAAATAAAGAACCATAAAAATAGTCCGACTCTTACGATTCAAACTTTGTTGTAAAGCTAATAACAAGAAAGTATCAAATGTGTGGAAATTGGTTGAAAATTTTGCGAAATACAAAGAGTTTCATTTGAATAAAAATGATAGGTCGTAAAAGATGCTCGTAAAAATTTCAACCGGTGTTATATATGCATGTCATCCGTGCCATTCTAAAATCAATAACGCTTTCAGCCTTACGTCCGAGGTGACGTTATCGTTACGGTACATATGACGTCACAGCGACTTTTTTGAATTAGGTCTCTATCCACGAAATATCTCAACCTTCGTGTAAGGAACTTTGTTCCAAAAATTGTATGCAACTCAAAAGGAATTTTCGCTCTGACACAGCTTTAGCTGATGTTTACACATCGAAGCCATACTCAATAAGCGCGTATTATTGAATATCATATGTGGCGTGCAATGACAAAAACATTTTTCAAAAAATCTATCTGAATTCGTACAGTGAGGTGAATGTAGATTTGATGGAATGTCTGAACTTAGTTTTTTGGATTAAAAAAAAATCTTTTGGGTCTAGAGAAGAAAAAATGTTATATTATTATATGTTTTTTAAAGAACTATAATTTTTTATGATTTCCTACACAAAGTCCCGTTATTTTTCGAGATTTTTACCATAGGCATATTCTTGAAAGAGTCCAGATAAGCCATGAAAAATGGTTTTTTGACTCAGCCGAAAATTGCACTTTTATTGTTCCCTAAATTTCAATATTTGATCTTGCGGAATTCGAACATAGTCTTAGGATTAACAATTTTCATTGATTTTCAGCTGATTTGTTAACTCCTTGGTCAGCGTTTTCGTTGGTATGGAGTATAGGGGCAACTTGCGATTACAAGAGTCGTTGTATTTTTGATGGATGGTTAAGAAAACTGCAAGCAGACGCTGGCCATGCCACTCAATTTCCCCCGGACGGGCTGATCTACGATTACCGATTGCACGATGGAGGATTTACTGATTCAACTGACGGTGTAGAGCCTAATATACCGAAGTGGTATAAATGGTTAGATGATATTCCCCGATTTATTATCACATCGGATATGAATTTTTCAGGTGATTTGTTCAATTAAATTATCCTTTATCAATTGATAGCATGTAGGATAATCAAGAGTAAGAAGTGATTCAGGTAAAAATTTTGAGGAAATTTCGGCCTGCAAAAAAAGAAGATCGGCAAACGAAAGATAAGAGATCGCTTATTTTTTATTTTTTTCTTACCGATCTTTGGTTCTTCGGATGCGACTTTCACCCTAGAATTTTAGTCTGAATCACTTCTTGCCCACTTTTTTTTCTTCGTGAATAAGAAATGTCATTGAAAACACCAAAATTGAATTCGATAAGAAAAATCGAAACAGTGGGGGTTATATGTTCTGAATACATTTTAATTTCGAACAATGTTAGTTTCCAAACCTCATCTGGACCTCTGAATGAAATAATGCATTGTTTTTTGTCATTGAAACAGTTAGAAATAATTAATCGATTAAATGAGCTTACCTGTAAGTAATGTTTAATCGTAATTATATGAAAAGCCTCTTCCGAAGAGATCATCAGGTAGTGCTCTACTTTATACCTTCTGTTCCACAAGTTTTAAAGTTAAGAACAAAAAAAATAAACAACGCAACCCGCTTCGCACATCTCGCTGGGAACGCCATTTCTTCAAAGTGCCAATAATGCTGCCGTAAAAACACGGAAGTTGGTCGTCAAACAACAATGGGCTAATAATATTTGGGTGGGACTGATCTTTTCGGAAGAGGCTTTTCATATCATTACGAATTAACATCACTTACAGGTAAGCTCATTTGATCGATTAATTATATATCAAGCCTCTTCCTTCAGAGATCATCAGGTAGATGTTTGGAGCTCAGTTACGTTAGCTGAATCGTTTTCAAATTTGATAGTTTTATTAAATTAAAAACTTATAACATATTAGTGTAACAATATTAATAAGTTATAAACTGAGTATTGCATTTGCAGAAGCATCTTGTTCGTCAATTATAGGGAGATTATAGAAATTAGCAAAAGTTTGGAGTCTTATGTCCAACCCGTGGTGTCTCGAATAGTTTCAATATTTACTCCGCGTAACAAAGCAGTAGAAGTGAACTGTGCGATGAGAAAATGCTAGTATCGATTCCGCTTTTTTCAAGTACTTTTTTCACCTAATGCTAAGTGTATCCTTAGAAACGAAATTGTGCGGTTTTTTGAACGATATGAATAACAATGTATCATCATCATTTTTCGATGATCACGCGTTTTATCGATATACAATTGTAACGCAGAGGCTACGCAAACATTTTTATTTTCGAAAAAGGTAAATTTAACAAAGCCTGTTCTTTTCCGGGACCGGGTGATTACAATATTACAATATACAATACAATACAATATACAATATTACAATATTGTTTGTTTTTATCAGTGACAAGGTTGGTATTCGATGTCCGGTAAATAGAGCCAACAGAGTAATCAGCTGATGAGATACTCTCTCAGTTTGAATTAGTGAAATTTTTACTTCTTCAATTAGTAGGTCAGTGATCTACTATCGAATTAATGGAATCTCACAAGTTAGCTGAAAAACATAGTCGAATTCTAATAAGTGATTTATAAGTTTACCTTTCAAATAGTGAAATTTTCAAAACCACTTACCAATTAGTGAATTCATTACTAATGTGGTCAGTCACATTTTCACAAACCGCATTAGTAGTTTTAAAGTGCATAAATGGTACTACTCTCATTTCTGAAGTTTCGTGAACTAGGAGAATATCAAAATTTTAGGCGCTTCTGTAATTTTACGAATTGCGAGAATTTCAGGGTATTCATAATTGTGAGATTTTTAATTAGGCAGCACTTATTGACACCGTTCGAGTACCTATCAATTACCTATTCAATTAATAAACACTATTCTCAATAATAAAAATCTTCTAATTAACCTAGAAAATAAAAGAATATTGACTTTTTCATTAGTTGAACTTCACACTGAGAAACTTTATATTACAAAAATTACTAAAATAGGTAGCGAATCGGGGTAAAACGCTAGAATTTCGGCATTTTAATATTTAAATAATGAGTTGTGCTATTTTTATAGGAAGGTTTCCTATTTGGTAATAGCAAGTTTTACTATTTTCTATAAGTAAAATCTGATGTACGAAAAATTATTAGAGAAATTAATAAATTGTACAAAGAAAATAGGTGTGATAAGTATTTTAGGTAACATAATATACTAACTATGCGAGAAAAATTGCTATTTTCTGTAGGAGCACGATGTATATTATAGACATTACTTTTTGTAATGGGGTTAATACCAATCATTAATATTGGTTCCAAAAATTACTAAATGATTTAGCAGAAGACATCAAGCCATGGACCGAGCGCAGCCGAGCGTATCCGACGTGTGTCGATCTCCGATTTACGGATTCATATGTTTTTGTTTTCAAACGTGTTTGAGCTCGTGGCTTTGTTTTGTGTTACATGGTGTTTTCAGTTTTTGGTATTTTTCAGATTTGTGCTTCATGTCAGTTTCTCAATAAACAAATGCAACTTATGTTTTCAAATTCCAAATTTATTTTACTTTTTAGAAATCTTGAAGTAATTCTCTATTATTTACTTATTTTAATTACATTAAAAATTTTAGTCTTTAAAATTTAAAAATTATCATCAATGTAAATAAATTACGGATTTAATTAATTGGAACCAATTACTTTCTATTATTTAGGTCATATGGATGTTTTCATTCCCATCTATCATAAGGTTCTATAGATAAATGGAACATCGCCCGACTGCTGCCCCGAAGACGCGTGTTCGATTCCTGCCAGCTTTGTTTTCTACTAACCCGATTTTTCTGTTCAGCTTGTAACCTAATTCCTCTTAAAATTAGTGCTTGTCGGATAAGATTCCCGCCGCTAGGGAAAGGTGTCGCCATAAGGGATGAGGAGTTCTGTCCGAAGAACATACTAAATCAGGCTTCGGTTTTAAAACGAGTGGTTCGGATTCCAATATAGACATGCATAATGGAAAAAAGGCTGCGATAGCCAGTAGGGAAAAACTAAAATCCCACGAGAGCCTTCAGATTCTATTTTATTCACAGTTCCACCAATGATGGAAAAAGGCGGAAAAGCTTAAAAAAAAAGATCTCCAGCTTTTTGTTGAAGCGTCGGTCGCTGAAGCAGACGTATCAGTTTTCCAAGAAAAATATTTATTACACTTGGTATTTGATCTGCTTGCAAATAAATCAATATCTGGTTTTCCGAAAACAGTGACAATTTTATTATAAGCTTTCTCGGATAATTCATATTCCGTTTTGGGCTCTGAACGTTGAGATTCGAAATCGGCGTCAATATTATTACTTGAAATTATGTAGAAAGCAAAAATGAAAAATTTTCTTCGTTCACATCAATTCCACATATATCTTTAGATAGATTGTTCAGTTTTTTACTTTGCGTACCACCCATACGATTGATGTATGAAATGGCAGTGGTGTTATCGATACGAAGTAAGATTTTACAATTTGAACAGTTCTTCGCAAAACATTTTAATCAGAATAATGCTGCCAAAATCTCAAGGTAATTAATATGATATTCACGATCTTGTTTGCTCCAAAATCCATGAATTTTTTCACCATTGCAGCAAGCGCCCTAAGCAGTATTTGAAGAATCAGAAAAAATTTCAAAGCAGAATTCTAAAATTAAATAAATAATTTCCAATGGAAGAAAATTATTCAGATTAGACTGGTAAGGAATAATAAAATGCGATATTAGTGGCTTATAACCAGTATATTTAAATTTGATGGAATATTAAACGACGACGCGTTTCGATGCAGTACTACATCCTTATCAAGTCATGTTTCTGTTAAAGAAAACGGATATTTAGTATAAAAATACATGATATTATACAAATATCATTGTACACAGTAGTATTATTAAATAGCTTTAAGATTCGATAATTATATAAATCGTAGGAGATAAAAATACATATTTACCATATTGGTGGATGGAATGCGGATTGAATGGAAAACCATAATTTGATTGATATGTTTATTCAAAATTGATGTTTATGTTCTAACCTTCAAACAGGTGAAATAATTTCATACTGAAACTACTTGTTAAATGCCATATTATTGCAAATAAAATTAAGATGACATTCTTTAAAAAATGTAACCAATCCTAAGGATACAATCCTAGGATTGTTTAAACAATTAGGGTTAAATTTCTAGTAATAATTAAAGACGGACAAACACGTGTCAATTAGAGAGGTTAGACTTTATGACATAATTATAAGTTAAGTTAAGAGGTCAATGTAATATGTTTCATAGCCCGGGAAAATCAGAAAAATTTTAATTGTGATATGAGAAATCAGACCATGATATTTATTACTTAAATTTCGAATATCGGTTCTATAATTTACTGCATTTTTTTCTCTTTTTATATAAATCATTTCTAAAGTTAATCTCTTATTTATATTTGATTCTATATTCAGAATTTTAATATTTTCAATTTTAAAATCAAAATCATGTGAATTATCCAGAGCATGTTTTGCTAAAGCTGTATTATCTTTACTTTTTTCTATAGATTTTCCATGTTCTTTAATTCTGATACCTAAATGTCTAGAAGATTGTCCAATGTATGTCATATCACAATTCAAACATGCTATTTTATAGATACTATTAATTGTATGGTATTCATTAATTGAATCTTTAAAATTTGGAAAAAGAAATTTATTAAAAGTATTTTCCATAGAAAAGATCATTTGAAAGTTATTTTTTTTATTGAAAATTCTAAAAAGAATTTCATCAAAACCTATTATATATGGCATTACTATAATTTTTTTTTTGATTTTCTAAATTTTTATTTTGTTTAATTAAATTTCTAGATTCTATAATAAACTTATGGCGTTCATCAATCTTCATTTTTAACATATCTTATGGATATCCATTTTTCGATAGAGTGTTTTTAACAATATTTAAGTTATCTTTATGATATCTAACATCAGATAAAATAATTACTCTATCAACAAGTCCAAAAATAACACCAATTTTATTATAAATTGGGTGACGTGATGCAAAATTCAGATAACGTCCTGACCAAATAGGTTTGCGATTCCAGTTGCTAATAATTTTATTGTTTTCTATTTTTAATGTTCAATCTAAAAAATTAATTTTGCCTCCTTTTGCTAATTCAATAGTGAATTTTAATTTTTCGTCTGCTAAATTAAATTTTTCCAAAAATTTAGCAAAACATGCTCTGGATAATTCACATAATTTTGATTTTAAAATTGAAAATATCAAAATTCTGAATATAGAACCAAATATAAATAAAAGATTAACTTCAGAAATGATTTATGTAAAAAGAGAAAAAAATGCAGTAAATTATAGAACTGATATTCAAAATTTAAGTAATAAATATTATGGTCTGATTTCTCATATCACAATTTAAATTTTTCTGATTTTCCCGGGCTATGAAACATATTACATTGACTTCTTCACCTAACTTATAATTATGTCATACAGTCTAACCTCTATTATTGACACGTGTTTGTCCGTCTTTAATTATTACTAGAAATGAAACCTTAATTGTTAAACAATCCTAGGATTGTATCCTTAGGGTTGGTTACATTTTTTATAGAATGTCATCTTAATTTTGTTTGCAATAATATGGCATTTAACCATGGCATTTTCTATGGCATTTTTATGGTTTCAGTATGAAATTATTTCACTTGTTTGAAGGTTAGAACATAAACATCAATTTTTAATAAACGTATCTAAACCTGATTTTTTGAACTTATGGTTTTCTATTCAATCCGCATTTCATCCACCAATATGGTAAATATGTATTTTTATCTCCTACAATTTATATAATTATCGAATATTAAAGCTATTTAATAATACTACTGTGTACAATGATATTTGTATCATATCATGTATTTTTATACTAAATATCCGTTTTGTTCAACAGAAACATGACTTCATAAGGATGTAGTACTGCATCGAAACGCGTCTTCGTTTAATATTCCATCGAATTTAAATATACTGGTTATAAGCCACTAACATCGCATTTTAGCAGAATTCTAAATTTCCAATAGGGTTAAGGACATTCATTATGTTTGATTTCCACCACAAAAAATCATTTTGCAAATAAGTTTTGATTTCTGTTCGTGCTTCAAATAAACCGTTATTGTCATTTAAGCTTCAATTTTTTCCCTTTCAAAATCTTTCATGTGAGCTCAACTGTATAATGCAGCTTTGCAACAATCGCCTAGTGATCCGATAAAAGATGCGAAATCACGAATTTTACCATTTTCTGGTTTTTCAAATTTTCTAATCAAATCAAGCATTTTCATTCTCTTTCTTTCAGGTTATTCAAGTACCATATCTTTAGTATTGATAATAAGTTCAAGATATTGAAGATAAGAATTTCCTATGAGCAATAGATCGTCCAAAAAGATAACAGGAAGAAAACCACGTTTTCTTAAAAAAGTCATTACCGGTTTCATTATTTCGGTAAATAAATATGGAGCGACATTTAGGCCAAAAGGTAAACACATGAACTAAAAAATTTCGTCCATGAAGATGAATCTCAGAAATTGCCTTGATTCCTTTTTAATTGAAATCAAGTAATATGCATCTTTCATGCCCAGAGTACCTTAAAAACATCTTTTGTGGACAAAATTTTTAACGGTTTTTAAATCCCCAAGTTGGAAATGTTAGGTTTCTATTAATTTATTCAGTTCCTGTAGATTCAAGATTCATCGGCATGAGCCATCCGGCTTAGGTTGAAGAAAAGCTTTCGAAATAAATCGATTTTAAATGAAATTACAATCCTCAATCGCGCCTTTTTCCATTAATTTTGTAATTCGCTCATTAATTTGATCTTTTTTATTCATAGACCAATCAGGCTCTGAAGGAACAACTCGTTGGAAAACGCTCGTCTTGAATTTAATTTTATAACCTCTGATCCACTCTAAAATGATGCGTTCTTTGACAAAATGTTGCCAAATAGGGTAGGAAAGTCTCAGTCTATCTCTCGCGGGTGGTGACGGTGGTGATTCGAACGTGGTAGATGTCGATCTTCCCGCTTACTGCGATTTCGGATAGTATAAGTTCGTCGATGATGGTTTCAGGTCCTTTCCGCTCTGCGCTTTCGGCTTGTTTGACTTGTTGGGCGGTCGACGGAGCGGGCCCTTGACGTTTTTTGGGTTAGAAGATTTGTTTACCGAAAGTAATTCTTTGTTTGATTTTTCAAGTATTTGAGCGGCCTTTTTTTCCTCTAACTTGTTGCTGAACAAAGATTCTTTGATTATTGTCGAGTTGGGAATGTCCTTGAAAGGTTGCTTGATGTTCATCAGAATCAAAGAGCGCCTCGTTGGCGACTCATGCCATTGTAAATCAAGAAGTAACCTACAAGCCTCACTCAAAATATTGACCATTTGCACATTGTCAATAACTTCATTTTTGCAAAGAGCAGTTATTAAAGCGCTTAATGCAGCACTGCACAGAGCTATCTTATTTTTTTTTAAGATAAGACGATTATATCTTTCGATAACCGGAGCTTGCGAAAAATTTTTGAGCTCTACATTGATTTTTGGAGCTGCAATTCAAGCACAGTTAGACGGGCATAAATATTTCTTTGCAATCTCTTCTCTTTCCTCTGCCGGAAGTCACTTCTCTAAGACATCTTTCCAACGAACGAGCGTCGGTTCATTCATGGCATGGATGAAGCATTGAAATTTACGATGGTCATCTTTTTTGAGAAAAAGGTGTTCGATTTGTAAAAAAATGTCCCATATACATAAAATGGATACATTTTAGAGAAGAAAATTGTACATTTCTTAACTACCAGGAAAATTTCCAGTTGAATATTCTGGTTATCCCACCATAAATTATGCTGAAATTTGAAACAAAAACATATTAAAGCAATAAGGAAACGTTCAGTAAGAGGCATATTGAACATTTTATTCTTGTAAGAATAACCATAATTCTGGTGGGTTCTAATAGTTTCTTCTTAGTAATCTATTGTGCAACACAGCGCTTTCATCCCGAATTGGATCAAAACATAATACTTTTGAATTCTTGTACATTGTATAATTGTGTATATGTTGAGTAAGGGCAACAAGGTTATACGTTAACGAGTCAAGAAATGTTTACTTGAAAGCCTTAAAAAAATGAAGACCAGAAAGGAAGTCTATTTTTAAATTTCATTGCATTGCAGCACTATAAACATGGAAAATGTTAACTCCGTTAAAAAACCTGCCAATTAGAATTCTGGTGATGCTAACCAGAAAAGAATTTTCAATATGCCCTTATGATTGAACCTGGTTGAAAGTTTTGGAAATTTCTGTTGGACCAGTTCCTAGTTTTTTTAATCTGCTTTTCTGGTAAATTTGATCAGAATTTTTGTTAAGTATAACCAGAACCCTTTACTCGACAGTCGTATTATAGCTTATGGGGATGAAGCATTTCGGTCAACCTGAATTAATACTTCGGTAAACTTTACAAGGTGTTCCATTCAGGGCAACCAGATTGCCTGATTACCATCGGTTTCCAACTTTTGAATTTCAACACTTTCCTACCCTCATACACTTTTTCCTCGAACCTCCTTTACATTATATTCATTTTCATGAAGAGAATAATCCATCGAAAATTTCCCAAAACTAACCAGTCAGCAGTAGGCTTCATTTCAACTATGAAGAAAGATATAAAAAAAATGTCTTGATTTGCATGCCCACTGTTCAGGTCCTGTAGTGGTAATCATACAAGCGTTCCCGTTTGAACGAAGACACTTCCTGTTTTGTAGAGGCTTGAGCCATATATTTCGTGTTCATCAGGATTTTAAAAAGCCTTGTCAAAAATTTCAAGCACTGGGCGAAAAACTGGTTTCATTTCTTCTGTCTTCAGAATTTGAAGGTCATTGTACTGTAATCCTTTATTCGGACACAAAAGAAATTACGTTTAGATGTAATGTGTCAGTAATGGGTAATGAGTTCACCGACAGCGCACTTTGATCAACAGAATTGAGAGCACAAAATTAATTTCCCAGAACTTTGCTGGATGAAGCTAGTAATTACTTCCATTATTTCTTCGACCCACTTGGGAAAAAAACTGCATGAGTAAGGAAGCTCTGTGGCCAACCTTGGTTGATTTATGTACTGTTTTATAAACATCCATATTCAACACAGGAAATCGATTTCTGGGGGAAAATCATATGTTGAATAATAAACTTGAAAGTATCGGCAATAGTCTTCGACTCGTTATAATACTTTACATTCGAATGTTCACTTAGACAATACTGCTACAACGAAGCGAATCAAAAGTGTCCGACCACTGGTTCCACTAACACAATGTGTGCAGATTATATCGATAAATGGAAATAGAGTATTACGACACTCAAGGTAAATAGCACATTGTTTAGGTATTCTGTTTTTGAAAATCTTATTCAAGATTATTTTCCCTGGATTTTTCTATAATATTTACTTGAATCATGAATAGTCATAAAAATATAAAAATATGTGCATAGTTTGGGAATAACAATTTACAGATGCTGAATACTTAGAAAATCCGCATCTTTGATTGCCGAAGTACCGGATATATTTGCGACATGAACTGTATCAGCTATATGATCTAAGACAAAAAAAAACTGAGTTCCAAAAAGCAGCAAAAAAGACCGCAACATTTCTTTCACCAAAAATAATAACCACTATAGATTTGATTACCAAAAATCTACGAGAATTGGCCAATCATTAACAATTTTTGTTTGAAATTTGCAGTGATTTTACACAATATCGGATCATAAAATAATATTCTGGCAGCGTGATAGTACATAGTTCCTAAAAAATATTCTAAAATCATTTCTATCCGAAAGATACAAACAAAATACTGAACAACATTTTGTTTTCTTCTTTTGAGATTTATAATCTGCTGATATGCATCGTTGACTTTGCTTGAAATTTTATAAGCCTTAACCTAAGAAAATTGGAATCGGTTGAACAGTTTAGGCTTAAAGTTTACTTGTTCACCTTAATGAACTCGAATGATTTCAAAGGGAATTTTAAAACCAAATATCAGTTTCTTTATTGAATAAAGGATTCTTAGATACGCCTGGCATATTTCTGAGAAGAGAAACCTGCCAGTTTGATTTCTAATATCGTATTTCATCTTAACTTAGTGATACAATTTCCTTTCAAGGACCTGATTGATTCTAAGTTGGATAAGAGACGTAAAGGAGTTTACGGACCTCCATTACTGAAGAAACAAGTTTTCTTCATCGATGACTTTAACATGCCTGCGCTCGAAGTATTTGGTGCACAACCACCCATTGAATTGATCAGACAATTCATGGATTTCAAAGGTAAAGGGTACAATTTGGGGGGAGGGGGGGACTCAATTCTTTTATTTTAATTTTTTTTCTCGTTGCAACGTTTGGTATACAACATGTTCAATATACTTATGAAGTACATTACGATGTCAATTTCAAAAGTAACAAATGTTCCTGATATGGAAAACTCAGTTTTAAGAATAAGATGTTTCGATAATAGTATATTATGCACCTAGGAGGAGAAAAGGGACTTTTCCGACGAGTGTATGTTTTCAGTACAAGTCATAGGCGAGCGCGTAACGCTCCTTGGCGCATACGATAATTTTTATAACAAACGGATGATTTCAGACATTTATCGAAATACAGTCACGATTCCAGCCAATATTGGAGTTCGAAATGAGGTGGCATGATCGGAAAGAAGTTCAGGAGTTGAAAATTCGATTTAAAAATTCTATTAAAATACGGAATTTCTGGAAATTTTCGGTAGTTTATGGTAATTTGGGTGGAGTTCCGAAAAGCGCTTACCTCCGATTTCTTTGGAACTCTGTATACCGACGTATTTTGACGCGCTGATCACGAATATGATAGTGAAAATTGGCGCATATTTGATTTTCATG
>WSXT02077860.1:0-12104 GCA_011762715.2 Neuroterus valhalla
GTGCCTGTGAAAATCGATTAAAATATATGTGCATACGTTGTGAACTGAATTTCGTACGATCGGTGTAATATTCGATTAGTGTGACGAGTTTTTGGATAATAAATAATATTTGTATCTGATATAACGTTACAATATTTAACTAGAGCACTTCAATTTTTAATTATGAAGGTGAATATTAAAAAAAAAAAGATTAATTTTCAAATAGTAAGAATGATTTTCCAAGAAAAAATACAATATTTCAATAAAAAAGTCAAATTTCCAATTCCAAAAATAATTATTTTCAACCAAAAATAGAATAGTACCGTTTTTAGTTCAAAAAACCAATTTCAAATCAGGCATAAAATTTTTATACTATAACAAAGAATATTTATCTGAAGGAGTTGAGTTTTCGAACAGATAAATTAACTTTTACTGAAAAAGATACATTGTCAACGGGAATTTGAATACTCTAATTTGAAATTGAAAAAAATGTATGCTTAACTAAACAGAAGGATTTTAAGTAGTTGAATTTTAAATCAGAAAGACGAATTTTTGACTGAAATGCTTAACCTTTCCCTGAAATGATTCAATTTTTATTAAAAAATTAATTTTCAACCGAAAAAATACGATTTTTCATCAAAATGATTGAAATCTGAACTATAAGAATAAACTTTTTCAAACAAAAATAGGATAGTAACATTCTTTGGCTTGAAAAAATTAATTTTAAACCAAACATTAGAGTTTTCAAATAGATGAATGTTCGACTAAAATGAAAAATGTTGTACTGTACAACTTGAATGGTTAACTGTGAAGAAGGATTTTCGAAAAAATATATTGACTTCCGAAGTAAGAAATAATTCCATAACAAAAAATCGATTTTTCAACAAAATATCTTAAGTTTCGATGAATTGAATGAATTTTCAATTCAAACAGACAAATCTTCACCGCAATGTCGAATTCTGAACTAGAAAAGATCAATTTTCTACTAAAAATGGAACAGTTGAATTCTCAGTCGAAGAAATTGATTTTCAACCAAATTGATGAATTTTCAGATATAATTATGAATCTTCAACGGGTATAGATGTATTCAAGCAAAAAGATTAATTTTCAACCATAAAGATTAATTTTCTACGAAGTACATAAAAAGTCAAAGAAAAAGTTTTATTTTCAAATTAAAAAATCAATTTTCAACTAAATACTTGAAATTTCACCATAAAAAGATAAATAGATTTTCAACAGAGTAGTTATAATTCCAACCAGAGGTGAATTTTGAATCGAAATGATGCAACTTTAACAAAAGAATTTGATTTTCAACAAATGAGTTTAAATTCAAAAGAAGTAGTTGATTTTTCAACTAAAGAAGGATGAATTTGCAATGAACAATGTAAACTAGTTTTCTGTCAAAATTCAGAAATATTTCTTCTTTGGAATACTACTTCTACTCTGAAGACTGCTTGAAGTACTTTCTTTACTTAAAATTGAGAAGAGGAGACTTTAAAAATGTGACGGACTTTGAATTAGAGGAACGATTTTTTTTATTTCCTCTCTTCTAAATCCAAATTATAATTAGTTTAAAAAGTTCCCGTTCCATTAAAAGAATTCCCTGTCCCAGTTGAAATTTTACTTCTCCCTTGAAACTCCCTGCTTGAAATGAAATCTATAATTATTTTTCTGAAATTCGCTGTCCCACGTCAGATAAATGAGGAAAAGCAAAAAAACGTGATGAATACATTTTTTTTTCTAATTTAGATAATAATTCTTTCTGTATGTTTGAGCTATCATCAAATCGATTATCAAATTTGAGTCAGCTGAAAAAATCTCACAGAGCAACAAATTCGCAAAACGTTTTTCTTATAATGGAAAAAACAAAAATTCTTCCTCTCATGAAGTGAGATGCATTTGAATATTTTGAGAATCAGATTACAGGAACGTTACATTCTTTGAATCAAATGATAAGGTCGCCACCCTGATTGAGTTTGAACTGATCTTCGTAGAATTATCAAGCAAAAAGCTCCCAAAACAAGAAATTGGCGATTAAGTTTTTTGCAAGAAAAAAAAAACATTTTGAGGAATTTTTGTGTGAATGATTCTATTTCAAGATTCCCAGTTTTTTGTTTTTATATACGTGAATACCCTATAAAAAATCTTCATATTCAAAATTACCTATATACAGCAACATGAACTCCAAGCGACGTATCTTCTTTGAGTTTTCTCGCATTCTTTTCACGGCGCTGTTCAGCTGTCAATCTTCGCGCTGCATTGGCGTCTTCATGAGCTTTCAATCTCTTCGCCATTTGCTGACGAACGTGAGCTTCTATCTTCGTTGGATCTGAAACCGCTTCTGTTCCAAGAACCCTCATGAGATTTGAAATTCGTAACTTGGGTTCTGGGGGTGCTTCAAGACCTAACCGAATCTTCTCCTGCTCTTCCTTCCATGTCTCTCTACGAGTTTGCCTGCGCAGTTTTTTCCTTTCCTTTTTCGTAAGGAATACTGGCGTGTACGACGGTTTAAGTGGTTCCGCTGTAGAATGAAAGAAATGATTATTTTGATGAAAATTTCATCAGTCAAGAGTAATAGCAGTTAATTTGAAGCATTAGAGTTAAATCTAAAGTGGAAAATGCGAGAATACTCACTGGGTGATCGTATTTGAAACGGATGTTCAACTAAATTTGTGATGGTGGAAAGTTTGATCGACGACAGGTCTTCTTCACTAGGATATCCTGCAACCAGAATAACAGAATCCCACCACTCCAAGTTGGGAACATCCTCATTCAAAGCCTCTGTCTTTGGAGCAATCAAGGCCAATTTTGTAGCAGAACTAATACCCGTTTTTCTCGCGATTTGACTGATTTCGTTTTGCAGTTTTTCAAGCTGCGCCTTCATACGGATCTTGTGAGCGAGCTGTTGAAATTTTCCTGGATCGTGAAATTTCAGCGCACGCTTAAGACGAATCGCAGGCTTTACTCCAATCCTTGAATCAAAAAATGTAGATTCTTGTATTTCTTCCGGTTTCGACTCTTGCATTTGTGACTTGAATAAATCCCGCCTCTTCGCTCGAATATTAGCCTTCAGGGTCGGCACAGGTTGGGTAAGTTGAATTTCTTTTCCAGTGACATCTACTGTTTTACCGGATTCATCAAGGATAAGAGGAGTAGGCTTTGTTGCCATTATACTGGCTAGTAAACCTGAATTAAGTTTACTCACAATACTATTATTCAACAGGGCGATCTTCCGAGCTGTTTCTGAGTCAGATTTGGTAAGTAAGCCATGATTAAACATGCTGCTGACCGATTGTATAGTCTCTGGAACTCTGAAAGAGGGTCTTACAGGTGGAACGTCATCCTTTTTTATAGCGTCCAATACTTTTTGCCGTTCTGAGATTTCTCTTTTAGCGTTCCTCATCATTTGTGTAATCTGCAAAGTACAGAGAATAGAAGATCATTTCAATTTTTTTTTCAAGGTCAGGGAACTTTGTTCCAAAAGCAGCTGCTAAAAAAACTTCAAATCAATTTTAGAGAGAATATCATTAGATTTCGAATAAGTTGAAAATTAAGAATAATATTCGACTAAAGGATATAAATAATTAGGAAGTGAAAATAGGATTCAAATTCAAAATATAAACAATGTGAAATTATATACCTGATCCGAGGCTCCGTGATCATCACTTTTATCCTTTTTCTCTTTTTTATCCTTTCTATCATTCCTGTCATTCCTTTCATTCCTATCACTTCTGTCATTTCTATCGCTCTTATCATTTTTATCATTTTTATGCCCATCGTCCTTGATTTTAGCTTTCTTTGCATCTTTTTCCTTATCCTTGCTATCAGAGTGAGACCGTTTTTTGCTTCTTTGTTTAGCTTTGGCGTCATCATATATTATGAATATTTTTTCAGTTAATTTTAAAGCCTTCCTCTCGTCCAAAAGCGCCGACAGTTTGTCTACAAATCGGAATTAAGATTAATTTCAGGTACAACATTCATTTCTTGTTATGTATTTAAACTGATAAAGGATGACAGGGGATAATTTGTTTTAAATTCAATGACTTTCTTTGATTTTTTGTGACTCGAGTGTTTCCACTAATATTCAATTGCTGTCCTTACAAAAATCTTGAGAAGACCAGAAGTTAAGTTTTCAAAGGAAATATGATAGAATATCGACTTAATCATTTATTCTTGCAAAGAGGATACGGTTTTTTAGTTATGCCCTATTTTAAGGTAATGACAAAATAAATTATACCGAAAAATCTACCGAAAAGCTGTTTGATGGAGGTTATGTAGAACTTCAAAAAGTAACACATGTAAGATAAATTTTTTTACGCTTCAGGAGAAGTAGATGTAAAAGTTTTCAAAATTGTACCTGAATACTATTATAGTTTGAGTGAGGTTTGAAACGATTTGAAACTATGCCTCGAAATGGACAACATGTTGTCCATGTTGTCAACATGGACAAAATGGACAAAATAGAACAAACTCGTTTGCTTCAAAAAAGCAATTTTTATGGTTCATTCGCTTCTTTCATTTTACAAAATATGTGGCTGATTTCGCCAAAGATTTTTGTAAAATCCACCAAATTTTTAATACCTTGGCAAATCTGGTTGAATCAACCAAACCTTATTGTCAGACTCACGAGATGAACTAACAAATTTTGACGCCCATATAATTATATCTATACTGTGTAACTAAACCAGCAAAAATCTGTCGGATTAAAAAAAATATGGTACCGTGTACATCTGATATTCCTTATTTTGAATAAATCTTAAGATTATATGAAGATTATTTGAGTACATACTCAAATACCTTCAATGTTGATGGAAGGACTCTAATTATACTATTTTCGGTACATGAAAGCCGTATATATACATACACATAGAGTAAAAATAATACTGTTATAAAGTAGAAAAAAAGTGGAATTCTTAAGAATAAAATTGTGATATAACTAACCTGCTGTTTTTCTTTTATCAAAACCAGAATTGATACAATTGACAGCAGTGTTGACAATTGAAGGTTCCCCGAATCCCAGGAACTTGTGTACAGCCCTTTCAATTTGAGGTTTCATCACTTTCATTTCTTCTATTTCTTTTCTATATGACATTTTTACAATGTTTACGTACGTTCACCAATAATGACCAACAAAACTGAACAAACGTTCACTCTACGTTCGATAACCTCGATACGCACGACGAACTTATTTGAGGTTATGCATTATCTTGCATGAAACTGTCAAGTATCGAATGCACTTGCGAGAGTTCTGTGAGTCGAACGGATCGATTTCATTCCATAAAATAACCTAGAAATGAATAAATGTCAGAGATTATCTCTGATAAATGTCCAACATTCAAACATGTCAAGTTTTCCTAACTTACCAAACAGGTGTAAAACTTGCATATTTTGCACTTTTGCACGCATGTTTGTTGACTTTGTTAACGTCCCATAAAATATAGTGTTTTTGGAGGTATCTTTAAAATTGAGCTTCCAATTTTTGTGTAATATTTCTAACATGTCTTTGGCATCGTCAGGTGACTTTTGTGTTTATGAATTGAGAATATATTATACTTTTTATCGTATTTTAAATGTAAAACTTGAATACATTTTTTTTAATGATAAAAAAATGTGCAAATGTGAAGTACTCCTAGAAAATTCATATTTATACATGTCCAAATATTCGTTAATTCAATTCGCAAACCTGAAACGTAAATTCAGATTAGAAACTGGTCTTCTATTTATTTTTAATGCAGTCCACTCAGACTCCTGATTTTTTTTATAGTCAATATAGTCGTCATCTTGAATGGATTACTTCAAATTCAAATTAATTTCGATTCTTCGAAGTAAACTATACGTAAAAGTTTCTGCGTAACTTGCTTAGAAACTTTAAGACTGGAAATTTGATTGATCATTAATTTGATTTCATAAAAAACAAGTTAGAATTATAATAAGTGTAGAGGCTGAATTTTACTGGAAAATCAATACGCAGTGTATCTGCATTACCTAATCATTTTTTATCCTTACACTTTCCGAGCGAGTAAGAATATATTTTAATTATGCTGTGTTAAAAAGTATCAATTAAAAATAAATATTAACTGGGAAGATATGCTCTGTTTAATATTTAGACAAGAACTTTTTAATGGATACTAATAGAAATTGACATAAATACATCAATACACTTTTTTTGTATAGCTTTAGGACTACATTTCTTCAAGTTATTCAACTTTGAAAACAATTTTGGAAATTTTTGTTTAAACAAGTAAATCTAACAATAAGCGACAAAATATTTTCGTTATGCTTTCATTACACATCTTTAACAACACAATGCAAAAGATTGCATTCTGATTGGTGGAACGCCGCCAGGTTTCTGAAATTTTTATTTTTCACGTCTAACGTGAATCCTACATGCTTCAAATTGAACAAATTCAAAGTTTAAATAATCCTCCGAGTGTGAAACTGTCGAGTATCAAAAGGCTCTGCGAGATGAACAAAAAGATCGATTTGATATCAACAACATAACCTACAAATGTCAAACTCATGCGGTGTTGTTGACGTTCGGAAACTATACTGTCTGTCAGTAATTTTTTCTGTTTTTGAGTGAAAACAAAGTGATCAAGTTCAATAGAAGTATTAGAAATGAGTCAAGGAGATCCCGCACCTCCGTTAAAGGTATTTAATCATTAGTATAAATGTTCCTGCGCATAATATTGGTTAGGAACTCAAGTATGTTTATGTTTACTTTGATGAGAACTATTAGTTTATTTCAATGTTTTGGAGTTTGTGACTTTCCTAACAGGTAATACATTAAATCTTCAGATGTCACTTGGTCATGGGAGCCAAGGCTTTGCACCCTTTTCCGTCTGATTTTCCCAGGATATTTTCTTGTTCTGTGTTCTTACTTATACCCAAAGCAAAACTTATACCCAAAGCAAAGCTCTTACTGAAAATAAGAACGCATTTTCAAGTTTTTACTCTTCTTATTCGTTATTTACTTTTGGATAACAAAATAATGAACTTGTACTTTATTTTATAATAATATTTTCCTAGTCAGTAGTACCGGAAATCGGTTTTTGCCTCAAAGGTGCTTTGTTTTATCGCAATTCGGAAGGTCATTTATTACGTTGATCCGTTTTTACGTTAGTGCACGCTTCAGATTCCTTCAATTTAAGGTGAAAAATTGAATTTCCAACTAAATAGATGGATTTTAACCAGGGAGTCAGATCTCTTAAACGAAAGGATTAGTTTTCTACGGTTAAAGACAAATTTTCAATCAGATAGTTAATTTTGTGACCAGAGAGAGGAATTTTCGACTGGAAGATCAATCTTTCAGAAAAAACTATGAATTTTCAACAAACTAATCCAAATTCCAATCATGCAATTAAATTTTTAACCAAACAAGATTTTACAGGTAATGAAATAAAAACTTTAATCAAATTGGCCATTTTCGAAGCCAAAACAAAATTTGAGATAAAAAATGGAAGAATTGGGCTTTCAGTTGAAAATAAATTTGTAATGAAAAAAAATTGTCTGCAGAATACTAAAATCTTTAACCAAAGAAATAGATCCTTAACCAAACAAATGTTTCTCCAATAAATTTAAAATTAAATTAATCAAGTAGTTGAATTTCCTACCAAAAAGAATTTTTTCACTCGAGAATAAGAGAAATTTCAAACACATATACCAAATAGTGCGAAACAATTTAATTTCCAATAAGAAGAATCACTTGCCAAGAAAATTGTTGGGTTTGTAAATAAATGATATTAATTCCTAACCAAAGATGAAATATTCGAATTTTCAGTTCACAAAATTATTTTCCCTAGAAAGGAACAAATTTCTAGGAAAATAGGCAAAGTTTTAACCAAGTAAATGAATCTTCAACCAAACAAATGAATCTTCAAGGAAATAATTAAACCAAACATGTAGTTGAACTTCCTACTAAGAAGAATTTTCCAGTTAAGGAGGAAAAAAATGTTGAACAAAATTCTTCAAAACAGTTTAATTTCCCATAAAAAAGAATGTCTTTTGAAAAAATTTGTGAATTTTCAACTTGATAAGAATAATTTGTAACCAAAGATGAAATACTGAAATTTGCTTATCAAAAAATTATTTTCAACAAGAAATAAAGTATTCATTAAATATTTAAATGTTTAACCAAAGAAATGAATTTGCAACCCGAATAGATAAACTCGTGACAAAATTTCTGACACAAGAATAATAATTCCTAACGAAAAAGTTTAATGCTCTACCAAATTTAGTTAAATTTTCTACCAAGGAAGATTTTTCGGTCAGGAAGAGTGAAGCTTCATGCAAATGGTTAAGTTATGAAGCCTTAAAGATGAATTTTCTACAGAGCAGTTGAATTTCTATACACTGTAAAAAAAGTTGTTAAAAATTACGAGTCGGTTTGCAAATGTTTCACCGTGAATAATGTGTTAATTCTACAAGTTCAGTGTGAAATTGCAGTGATTGCAGTGCCATATTACAATATTTGTAGGAATTTTACCATAAGAGTATAATATTACCACATGAAACATTGGACATAAAAATACAAGTGATTAACGTGGTAAATTTCAACCATATTGTAAACGATATCATCACGCAGTTTTGCATGATTTCTTGAATCACAATATGTGCTGTAATCCAATTCACATGGGGAGCTTATAAAAGCAGAAAGATGGGAATTTTACCAGAATTTTGTAATTGCACTCTTATACGCTTGAAGTGTGCCATTAAACAAATTAAATTGACGGGCGACATCACTCATCAGCAATGCCCAAAAATAATGTTTCGAATTGAGTATTTTCTGATTAAATATTCGAAAATTCCATACTACAATTTTTTCCAGTTCAATAATTTCAATTTGGGAGGGTTTCGAATTGAATATGCTTTAAACGAGAGAGTTGAAAAATGAATGATTCTGAAGTATATAAATCTCTGATAGAACCTTGTTGCACGGAACGCTGAGACAGAACCTTTTTGCATCGGGCGCCGAAAGAGAACCTTTTTGCATTAGCTGCCGAGATAGAACCTTTTGAATTAGCCGACGAGATAGTACCTTTTTAAATTTTGATAAAGATAGAACCTTGTTGCTTTTATCGCTGAGACAGAATCTTATTGTTAGCAGCCGTCAAATTGAACATTTTGAAAGAGAGTTTAGTTTCAAATAAATAAGACTTTTCCAGATGGAGTAGGTTCACATTATTTTGAATTTATGAAGTGTTTGAAAAGAAACATTTTTCATCTCAAAGCCTTAAAAATTTGAGAATATGACCTCGAATAAAAATCGTTCATACTTGAATAATTTTATATTGTAAATCCCGAATGGAGAGGTTTTCTAATCTATCAGAATTTTGAGCTCTAAGTTTGAAAATAGACATTAATTTCGCATTCAAAGTGTTTAAATTTGAAATTGAATAAATTTTAATCAGTATATGTCAAATACAAACATTTCTAAATTTACCTCTGAATCATAACATTTCGAAAAAAAACTTTATTCAAGAACGTTCAAGGGAATACAAGGGAAGAGAATGGACTACATTACATTAGAATTGAAAATTTGAAATTCGCTTTGAATCAGAAATTACATAAATTAAACTCCTATCATTTTGAAATCATTCTGTCTTTAGAAATTTTAAATTTTGAAATCAGATAATGATATACTACAAAATCATTCATTTTTCAGCTCTCTCGTTCAGAAAATTGTTGAATTTCCAACTAAGAAGAATCCTTATTTAACAAAACATGGAGTCATGAAATTTTGAATCCAAAAATTGAATTTTTAACCAAAAAAATCGGGGTAATTCAATGCAACCTCCAACCAAATAGTTGAATTTCAAACAAAACAATATCTTTTCTGAACAAAA
The DNA here is from genome assembly GCA_011762715.2 of Neuroterus valhalla. Taxonomy (NCBI): domain Eukaryota; kingdom Metazoa; phylum Arthropoda; class Insecta; order Hymenoptera; family Cynipidae; genus Neuroterus; species Neuroterus valhalla. The sequence continues at coordinate 9,825 of WSXT02077860.1, forward strand.
AATGTAATAGTGAATATCTCAAACAGATAAGTTTTCTTTCATATTTATTAGGACCATTTTTTTCGAGATTCCAAAATTCTATGTGCGGTTATACCTATCACTCAAATTCGAATAATTCATCCTTATGGCTTTCTTCAATTAAAAAAGAATTGTCGAAGTTATGGCAATTTTAAAATCAAAATACACAAACAAAAATGAAAATTTCTATCCAAATAACGCATGTTATAAAAGAAAGTCAAGTGGAGAAGAACGTTGAATTCTGAAAGCCTTGCATGATCTTCATAAGAACTTTTTGAATTCTCTTAAAAAATCAAAAATTAAATTTTTCTCGCACAAAAAAGAATTGAAAAAAAACAATATATTTTTTCGTTCCAACTATATAAGATACAAAAAAAGATAATGCAACAAAAAATAAGCAGCCAAAAAAGATCTACAAATTTCTATCAATTACTTTTTAATAGGACGCATAGTTTCTGTTTTATCCATAAAAAAACAACATTAAGAGTAAAAATAAATATATTTTTGGACAAACGACACAAACCAAGAAAAAAATGAACCTGTTTTTTTCGGATTCAGGGGGTCTCGGAACATGGAGATTTCATTGAATCCGCGGAACTCGATTTTCACATAAAACCAATATCTTCTCATTATGATGATGCAATTATATCTAATTTTAATTCCTTCGTATAATTTATTAAGGAAAACCTGGGAATATGTTGCGCTTAGCCCTGATTTTCGGTACTTTAGTATTTCAATCCAAAATTATGAATTCACAAATTGTTTGGACGTATACCTTCTCCACAGTACGAGAAAGACAATGAAATTATGTGTCAACTAAAAATTTTATTTTAAAACAAGAGAAAGAAGATTTTCCATTGTTAAAGACTGGAAGAAAAAAAGGTGTTCAAAAGAATGAAATCGTATGCTTTTATACCATAAAATAAAAATGTGAACTATCAAACTTGATTTGATTTATGTATTAAATGATCTATCGATTTTCAGAGGTATCGAAGGAACATCAAGGAAGATAGCGATTCAGAATCCGATGATAATTACGTACCTTATGTACCTGTCAAAGAACGAAAGAAGCAACAGCTCATGAAACTTGGCAGACTTGGACAACTAAAAAATGAAGCTTCAAATGTAGTTGGTGGCAAAAGTAGCAGCGAAAATGAAAGAGATGACGAGGAAGATGACAGTGGACAAACATGGGGTCGTAGATGCAATAAATCCCTCCTCGATCAACACACTGAGTTGAAGAAATTAGCTGAAGGTAGAAATCTTTTGGACTTTTTTTTTCAAATTTCGATGATTCCGAGTTGAGAACTTGAAGATTGCTTAAAAAATATTAACGTACCAAACACTCATTCAGTGGTTTCTCTCGATGTGGTATCTATGTTCGCCAATATTCCACTTGATCTTGCTTTAGATTGCATTGAAGAAAAGCTCACTTTAAATCACAATCTTACAAAAATAACAAAGAACAAAATTTTAATTCCTACCAGAACAGTTTTTACGGCACTGTTTTCTCTTTTAATAACAAATTTTATAAACAAATTTCAGGTTGTCCTATGGGTTCGCCTTTATCAACCATTATTTCTGATTTAGTTCTACAAGATGTAGAAAACAGAGCACTCCAATCAATAAATTTCACACCTATTTTATATAAACGTTATGTCGATGATATTTTTGCCATCATCCCTACTGATAAAATTGAAATTTTCTTAGATACATTCAATAATATTGAAGAAGGCATCAACTTCACTCATGAAGTTGAAATAGATAATGTCATAAAGTATCTTGATCTACAAATTATAAAAACTCCTAACGGTGATCTATCGACAAATTGGTATAAAAAGCCTTCTTGGTCTGGACGATATTTGAATTTTAACTCACACAATTTATTGTGTCAAGAAGTAGGTTTAATAAAAGGATTAGTCGACAGATGCATAAAACTAAGTGTCATCAAATTTAGAAAAGAAAATTTAAAGCAATTAAAAATAACTTTATAACAAAACAACTATCCGATCGATTTAGTTAATGACATCATCACTGAACGTATTCATGAAATTTATAATAATAGTAATTAAAAAAATAATTGGATTGACACCCATAACAATTTCGATATAAAAATCACTTTACCTTATGTTCAGGGCTTATCAGAACGATTAAGAAATTCACGAAAAAATTCAATATTATTGTCTATTTCAAAAACACAAATACTTTAGATAATTATTTATCAAAGAAAAAAGACAGTGATTCCATTGAAAACTTATCTGG
>WSXT02077882.1:0-12103 GCA_011762715.2 Neuroterus valhalla
TAGTTTTACATCTTCTTTGAATATACAATTTCTGGTACACAACAACCGTTTAAGTTTTTATTACAAGAGAACACACATCCTTCGAAGCACTACTTCTGTTCTAAAAACTGCTTAAAGTACTTCCTTGATTCAAAATGAAGAAGAGAGGACTCTCGAATTGTGACAAATTTCAAACTGGAAGAGCGATATTTTTTATTTCCTAAAATGTTCTGTTCTAAGTCAATAATTCGATGATTTATCAAACTTGAGTCAATTAAAAAATCTTACAGAACAATAAATTTGCAAAAGATTTTTCTCATGATGAAAAAAAAAAATTCTTTCTCTCATAAAGTATGGACATGTTATTGAAAAATTCTCAGAATCAGGCTAAAGGAACGTTACACTCTTCAAATCGAATGAAAAGATCTATTTTTAACTCATAAACAAGGAGCGGTCATTATTCGTATTTTTGCGGAAAATTTTTCGGTTGACTAGGTTGAGTGAAGTAAATTCCTGGTTCTTTAATTAAATTGAATTACCGGTCATTTCCCGGTTTTCACTGTCCCATGAAATTCCCGATCATCCCCGGTTTCCCAATCATGTCGTCACCATGAAAATTTACAACAAACACTTTGAATTTGCATATCCGTACATTGGAGCAAAAAATCTCATCACTGAATCACATTCCCGCGTATAACCCGACATCCTGGCAAACAAGTAACGCACAATTTTTCAATTTTCCTTTCTGCTCATTTGCGCGAAAAATATATTTGAAAAAGAATAATATTCCACTTACAAAATTAAACGTCCTTTCTGAGAGTCAGACCACTTTTTTTCTCCCGATGAGGCACTATTCCTAACAATAAAAAGGAACTCTTATCATCAATCCGAGAATAAAATTGGAATGTTGTAATTTAATTAGAAGGGGATCAAGAATGACAGAAAATCCTAAACCGCTTACGCGCAGAGACCGCGCGACATACTGAATTACTGAGGAAATGCACCTGAACTGGTAGCGAAGGGGTAGGGGGACGATAAGCAGAATAAAGAGGTAGGTGGGGGGTGGAAAGGGGATACCGGCTGCGCCCGATCAGCGAAGGACGTTTGCACTTTACAGTCTCGTTCAGCCAATGACGTTCAATGCTAGCTCGGGCCCCATGAGGCCCCGATCCGGCCGGTTACGTGCGAAAGGTACACCACATATTCTCATACATCCCCTCCCCCATACTTTCCCCCTCCAACTCATCTCATCTCATGATTCTATATTATATCCATAGAGATATTATAGATAGAGGAGACAAGCCATAGGTTCTCGTGTAAGTGGAAGTGTCTGCAGGCAAACTATAGCAAAAATTATTGGGCCTAGCCTATCTCTGTCTATAGCGCATGTGTTAGAGAGAGACAACAGTAACCCACGGCTCTCTCTCTCTCTCTGGCTCTTTTTGTCCGATCCTTCTGTCTCTTTTTTCTCGAATTTCTCAAACAAATTTCGCTTCCTGATAACTCTGTTATTGCTCCGAATAATGACAGTCCTGGTCGACAAAAAGAAATAATTGAAGTTATTTTGTAAGAGGAATATAAAATTATAGATTGATCGAATAACTGACAACTTAATAAGAGCCCTGGCGAAAGTATCGGATAGAAATTCAAGAAATAAACATTCATAATTGTTCAAACTAGCTTGTTTCCTTAGTCAATAGAAATTTAAATAGAAAAAATTTCGGAGTCCAATTTTTGGACGTAGAAAGTTTTCTTTTAACGTCAAAATGAAGGTTTCACAGTCTTGCCCTTAAATTTGTGTATGCCTGATCCGACATCTTGAATTTTCGTTTTTTTTTTTTTTTTGTTATCTCGCGTAATTTTTATTTGACAACAAAAATGGTAGAGAACAAAGTTGTGAAGAATTGTATTTCCCATATTTTTTATTCAAACGGAATTACCAACCAGCTATTTAGCAATAACTTCTTGCTATGAATCGATAAAATTTGCTAATTTTTTCAAAAAAATTCAATTGACAGATGCGTTATTCTGCTATTTTTCAGCATTTCAATTTTTGGCAACTATTTTATATGAATATTCCTTAAAAAAATACCGGTTTTCCACAAATGTGACAGCCAGTTATTTGCCAATCGTTTCTTCCTATATGAATCGATAGCATTTGATAATTGTTCAAACAAACTTGATAAACAAATGCATTCTTTGGATATTTTTCAGCGCCTAAATCTGTTTTTTGTGTACTAAAATGTTAATAACACCAAATAATAATCGATAATGATAATTATAATAATAGTAATAAAATTAATAAGATAATAAGAGTTAGTACAATTGACAGAAGCATTGCAATGGTCTTTCTGGCTTTACGAAATCAATTCTTCAGTTGGTTATATCGCAATGTATAGTAAGTGCATAGCTATGCAAAATGTAAATTAAAAATATAATTATGAGCACATTAAAATTGAAATAATGATTCTCACAATTATAATTTATAAAAATAATTGATAAATAAGTCGAAGCAAAAAAGGAAGAGGCTTTCAAAGTAAGCGATGAACGGCATATACTATAGCAAAATCATCGATGTTTCTAAACTATATTGCGCAAAAACTAGACGGTCACACTTTTCGGACAAAAAATACATCTTGCGAGATAATCGTATCTAGCAACGTTTAGTTTTTCGATAGAGTTCCAAGGTTACTAAAGGTGTTGGAAGAAAAAAACCTCCCAATTGGCACGCTTTGCTCTATACCTGCCGTGTATAAGAGACAAACTTTGATAAGGAATGTCTTAAAAACTATACGGTCCATCGATCTGAAACTTTGCACAGATTTTGATTTATTTATAAACTTGAAGTCCTCAAAGTTTCAGAAAAAATGGCTTTGATTTTTATTGGTGGTAAACCCACCTTAATCTTGTTATGTATAGATTGGCAGAAAATAAAAGGCTCCTCTGATGATTGACTGATTGGGACAGGACAAACAACAAGGTTAAATAAATTAATAATAAAAATAATCGTAGTGGATCGTTTTCAGACTATATAAAAAGGTTTTAAATCTGTTATAAACAGTTGATTATGAACATTTATTTGAAAAAAAAAAACAAGTTTAAATGCTGTAAAATAGCCGAATGATGAATTTGTTGATTAGGTTCGTTTGAACAATCAAATTGCCAAATGTTGTCGATTCATAGCAACAAATCATTGCTAAGTAACTGGCTGTTGATTCCGCGAAAAAAAACGGATTTTTATTTATAAATTTGTGACGCGACCTGAAGAAAGACCCCTAAGCGGCGAAAAATAGATTCTCTGATTTTTAATGTCTTACGTAGATTTGAGCTTGCTCTTTAAGGTGGTAAAGTTAACAAAAATGCCATCAATAATCATTTATCCAGTACAAGCGTTTAAACATTGTCGTTCGGGAGAGTCCTATCGGCTCGTCGCCACTTCTCCTGCTTCTCCTCTAAAATTACGTTTGGCCGCTTAGGGGTCCTTCTTCAGATCGCGTCACATATGTATAATTGAATATAAAATAATAATAATTGGTCTAGACAGATGTTCGTTTACAGTAAAGATTTTCTTAACAATTTGTATGTTAGATATATACAGTTAATTACATCGAAAAAATCAAGTTTCTACCTCCAAAAATAGCCAAAAAGTGGATTTGTTAATTAAAGTGGTTTAAACAATTATTCATTTTTATGTTTTGACCAAATAGAATACTTAGGTTTCATTTCCAAGTAAGATATGATCGAATGTAAAGAAAAAACTTGATTTAATCGATCAAAAATACTTGATATAGATATTTGTTTATAAAAATTGCTTTTAAAGTAACAATGTATTCATTAGGTTTCATTGAATCGACTAAAACTCTTTTCGTCCGTTAATTTTTCAGATTCAGTGCAAATCAAGTGACGAATCGCTGCCAATCCCCTCGAAACCATTTTCATTCACTCATTTATTTATAACAAATTCAAATTTTCTCTCAACATTTGCATTACTATTGGAAATCTCTTTTGGATAGTTACTTAAAGTTTTATACATAAGTATATTTAAATGAGTCCAAGCATTTTTTGAAAACCGGTATACTTAAAAAGCCAAAAAAAATTTTTCCTTTCCTTTTTGTTCATAAATGAAAAACTAGATGGAGAAAATTCAAAAATTGGCCATGGCAGTTCGATGCGGAATTTTAACAGCTTTCACTTGAAAAAAGTAAGGATCGGATAATAATTGTCTTCTGATAATAATCAATTTGTTCAAGACTGTTTTTTTTTTACTGTGCGATGGCTGTAGCTAGAGTCTCGACTTGCCGAAATCTCGAATGTCCAGCATAGACGGGCGCTGTCAGTGCTCGGGTGGGTGACCGTTCGGAATTCTCGCTTAGTCGTGTTTTCACTACATTCAAATTCTGTCAAGCGAGAGACATGACGCGTAGGATGGGCATGGACACTCGATGCTATCGAATGGCTACATCCAAGCTCGTCTCTCGTCAAGCAGCTGCCTCAGAAGTTTTGGTTTTCTGCAGTTTTCCACTCCTCCGACTAAATGCTCAGGAGAATGCGAGCGTTTCGAAGAAAAACAATCTTTGTAGAGACAATAAGGGTTCAAGAGATTATAGGACATTTTTGGGACATTCTAATGATGCCTTTTGGTATTTGTGCCCAATAAGATCCTTTCAAGCAACAAATTGCTTTGAAACCTTAGAATACAATTGAAAATGATCAATTTCTATACGTTTAGGAATAAAAAAGGTTGTACATTTTGTTATGAGGCCCGTGACTACAAGCAGCTTGAAGCAAACATATTGAGGCTAACATGACGCACTTGCGCGTGTCATTGGAATATGACTGTATGTTGCGGAACATGTATGCAATAGAGGTTGTCTCTGCTAGATACAGTTATTAAAAAAATAAAATTCAGGAGCAAAATGAAAAATTTTGAACATTCCCGATAATGAAAAAAAGATGAAAATAAAATCGCGAAATCAGATCTAAAAAATACTTGGTTATATATGTGGAATAACCGTTGGACAAGACCGTTATTAATGGAATGAAAATAATCATAGTGTCAAAGAAGATATTCATTATATTTTCCCGTGTCGTCAATCACAGGAAAGAGTTACAAAAATAATTGAGGATATGGGTTTACAAACCGAAACAGGCATCTAGAATAAAGATGGAAGAAAATAGCAAAAAAAAAACAGAAAGTGAGACGAATAAAATATACAGGTAGAAAACTAAGTGATTACAATTAACGCCTTTCACCATCTTTCAATAAATAAAAATCTTCCAGAATAACAGTTTATTCAATCCAAAATTTTTTCAAATCGAATAAGTTTCAAAAACCAGCTGGTTCCCATTATCAGATCTGTATAGAGGAAAAATTTCATTTCAAAATTTTGAAAACGTACTGCAATAGAGTTGATAAGACCGAATAATAGTATAGCGGGTTACATTATTACAGTGAAAAGGCATAATAAGTTTTAGAAAAAACAATCTGAATGTGACACTCGAATGAATTAAGATTGGTAAGGAACGACCTGAAAACGTAATGAATATGGTTTAGAAATAGCAAAATTACACAAAATAAATCAAAGAGAAAATCAATAATATTTTATATTTTCAATTAAATTTTAGAAGGGTATATCTGTATATCTATATTAACAACGTTCTTTTTTTCTGACGTGCGCTAATTTACATGGAAATTGTATTGTGTAAAACATGCTTGTTGATTGAAATTAAAAAAGAACAAAAAATAAGGAAGAAGGAAATATTGTTTAGAATGGAGTTTAAGATCGATAAACTGCGAAAAATCAAAGTTTGAATAATTTTGAATCGGACTGAAAAACAAATTAGAATTCCTATTCTATGTCCAACAATCAAGTTGATATCTGACCAAAGACCAAATTTGGACCATCGCACAGTGGTTCAAGATCCCAAATTCGTGGCCAAAACTCAAAAAGTTAATATTTATGACTTCTCGGGTGCTTATATCGCGTTTTTTGGATCACTGATTCCAAAAATGATATTGGAAATTCATATTTCAGAATGGCGGTCCAAAAATGGCGGACCCTTTCCAAAATTTTCTATTATTTTCCACCATAAAAATTTCGCGCGCCCAATACATATAACCTCGAAAGTAGTGAAAACCCCCATTTTCCGAGTATATAACCTCAAATATTTCAAAATCTTGACGCGATGAAATAAGTTAAATTTTCAGTTAAAAAAATTACTTCCCAGGAAACAAAAATCCATTCAATTGCATTAAATGGGTTCTGAAGGTTCCTGAATTGCGTATCTGTCATTGGAATTCCAGGGAAGAATTTCACTCGTTATTTTTTTTTATCTGGCTTACAAGCCGCAAAAGCTATCACTTCTTTTAGAAGTCAAATAGAAACAAGAATCCAGTGGCCCTGTATATTATTTTTTTAAATCTGTCGTAACTTATAAAATTTGAAAAAATCGTGTGAAATATGGGAGTCTAACCTCAAAAAAGATGGTCTCATTCAAAAAGAGGAAAGCCCATTCAATATGACTTTGCTTGAAATGGTGATTGCACTATAAGGCAGATTCAAAACTGTTCAAGAAAATGACCGATAGACATAGGAGAATCTGCAAATGACAGATACGCAATTCACACAGACGTCATTTCAATGTTTTTTTCTCCTGGGTTATAACAAAAAAAAAAAACTGTCAAACAAATTATTACATTTATGCACAAAATGACGAAAATCACATGAAATTGTAAATTGTTCACTGAACTGGTGGAACTTTAAACCAGAAAGACGAATGTTTAACTGAAATTGTGAACATCTAACATTTAACAAAAATGGAATAGAGACATTTTTGTCTTGAAAAATTAATTTTAAACCAAACATAAGAGTTTTCATCGAGATGAATGTTCGACTAAAATGAAAAATGTTTGACTATATAACTTGGATTTGTTAACCGTAAAGGAAAATTTTTGAAGAAGAATGTTATCTTCCGACGAAAAAGATAATTTTCTAAAAAAAATCGATTTTTCAACAAAATATGTAAAGTTCCAAGGAGATACTTGAATTTTTACTTTAGGTGATTGATTTTCAGCCAAACTGATAAATTTTCAGATATAATTATGGATGTTCAAATGAATAGATGTTTTTTGAGAATCAGGTTGAAGGAGCTTTACATTCTTTAAATTAAATAATAAATATCTTTCTGATTCATAAAAAGTTTCAAAATAAATTCCCGGTTTTTTCCCGGTTTCCCGGTCAAATCGCCACCCTGTAGATGGGAACAATTCAAAATTATTTTCCGCTAAAAATATAAATAAGAAAAATGATCTAGAATGGATACAGATTATTATTACTCTCGGACCTGGCACGTGATTCAATGGTGTTTGAAGTTTGCTTTCACTTTCATAGCGACCTCACTCGGTCTCAACCAAGTGCCCCTTACCACAGGCCTCACTGGTCTATAAAGTATAAACCACTTACCTGCTGCTTAGAGATGAGTCCAACTCTTGCATGATTGTTGTGGGGCTTGGCAACTACTATTTTTTCTCATACGTCCAACGCTACCAAGTGATGCGTCATTAGCAGAAATGGACATGGAAATTTTTTTCAACCCACACGATACCACGATCCCTTTTATGCAAATTCGATTAAACACAGTTGACTGTCATTTTCGATCCACATTGTCTGTCTGTTCATAACGCTACCGTAACAATTTTACTCTACCCTATCTGTAACGTAACGCAACGCCTGTTGGAAAAAGTAGAAAATAGGTCAAAAAATATATAACTAGAGGGAACCTGTGAAGGACACAAAACATCGCGAAACCGCAGCCGCAAGTCGAATCCAAACTCGACTCCGATGGAAGCCAGTAGCAGCAGATAAATTACAAACAAGCCGAAACGTCTGCAGATTCGCTTTTTATTTTTTATGAGAAAAATAATATAATGTAATATGATATTATTTATAAAATTATAAATGAATGAATAGGTATCAGGTAACGGCGGAGAATAAGCTTGAGCCGAATTGAACAGACACGCAATGCTCACTTGCTCAGTAATGTCGTAAGTCTATTAATTTCAATCTTGAAAAACGTTACGTCACATCTTGAAAATTCCTCTCTGTCACTCCGTAACGCTACCATAACAAAACTTTTGTAGTCTGTCTGTCTAATATAGCGTTACGTAATTTATGGACAGCCCCTGAAGATTGGGGGTCATACGTAAGAACTTTCAGCCAAAAAGATTATAGATAAACAGAATTTCTGATAAGGGACCATACTTAAATTACGTAACGGATTTGAGGGCCTTTAAGCACCCCCTCCCCTTTCTCATCTAACGAACCGTTTTTTGGCTTAGAAATTCAACAATTTGACAGAAAATATAATTATATGGGTAAAAACTAGGTTTCTTGTTGAAAGTCAGTCTTTCTGATGAAACATTATTCTTCTAGGTTAAGAATCAATTTTTTCGGTTGGAAGATGTACTCTTTAGCTTAGAGTTGAACCATTTCCACAGAATACATTTCTCAAGATTTACATTTTTGATTGAAAATGTAAATATTTTCTTGAAAATTCATCTTTCATTTGATTGGAAATTGAATTTTCATCTGATAATAAATTGGACTATTATATTTCTGTCCCGAAACTTACCCGTCATAAATTGAAAATTTCACTATCTGATAGAGAATGCAAGTTTTTTAAAATTAAAATTTCGTCTTTCTTCAATGAATTTGGTGTAAATTTTGTTTTCCTCAATTAATTTTCGAAACGGCTGATTTAACTAGTTTCTGTTTACTCAAAAACTAAAATTTATCTGTCTTGATTAAAAATTAACTTTATCGTTGAAATTTCATTCATCCTGGTTAAATACCTGATATTTTCTGAAACATGTAACTTCTTGCTTGAGATCTAGACTGTTTTGTTGAACTGTTTTTGGACAGGAAATTTGTCATCTTCGTCAAAAATACACTCATTCGTTTGAGGACTATTCTATTATGTGGAAGAATCGTATTGTTTTCGTTGTTGAATAAAACTAGTTCAAAATTGGTTCTTTTGGTTAAAAAGTACTTCTTTAAACTAGAAATTTTACTCTTCCATTATTGGTAGAATGCTCATAGTTTGTAGATGAAAATTCAGCTCATTGTTTGAGCATTCATGTATTTTGCTGAAATTTTTCCTTTTGATAAAAAATTGGTCTTCTTGATAAAAAGTTCATATTTTTATCGAAAATCCAGCTTTTCCATTCATTTTCATTCGAATTCATTTTCTTCAGATTAAAATGAACTTTTTTCTTGAGAATTCAACTATTTTTCAGAAATCTCGTTTTTATGACTTGAAATTCCAACTATATGGTTGAAATAGCATTTGTTTTGAATTGAAGTGGGATCTCTTTTGTAAGATAATTTGAAGTATTGGGAATTTATTTGGTTGAACCTTTGCCAATTCTGGTAAAAATGTAGTTATTTTGTTGGGAATTAAACAAAATTCCATTCAATTTGTTTTTTGTCCGAAAGTTAAACTTTTTTGTTGGAAATTTGTTCTGTTGGATTTGAAATTCATCTTTATTTTCCGAATTTTAGAAAAGTACGTACTTGAATCAACCCCCCCCCCCTTCCGTAACAAAGTGAAACTGAATCTTTTGACCCCCCTCCCCCCTTGGAGCTGTTACGTAATTTAAGTACGGCCCCTAATGCAACCTCATTTTTCTGCATTCAGGTCGTTGATCTTCTTAAATGAGCAAAACAGGATTAATGACTTGGAAATATTTCCAGTTATTTAAATCGAGATGATAATTTTATGAGAAATAATTTTAAATGTATACAATTGAGCGTGAATAAAAGGATTATAGAAAAGAACTAGAATTTCTAGATCGCTGTTAGCTAGAGGTCGACCTTTTCTCTCTTTTTTATTGGCATTCGCATAACACAGCGATTATGTCGACAGAGACAATCTCCAACCTGCATGAGTCGATTTTATAGCGTCTGGATGAAGATAAAAATACTGTCTTTTCTTGTGAATCGTTTCGAATATAGACGTGATTTCACGGTCTGGAAAGTAGCAGGGAAAGGAGAATTCTTTTCAGAATCCTTGGATTTGACGGAAGTTTAGCTTCAAATAATGGTGAAGAGGTGAAAAGTAAAGTCACAAAAGGATAAGAGTGACAGATGGATTGTAAGGATTGGAAGCATTTCAACGTTGAGGGCTTTCGTATTGTTATTGACGATACGAACACATTGACCTCTGGACATGAATTATTCATGATATTCAAAACCTGGTCCTCGTTTTCCTCACTGCTTGTCGAGCACTGACTGACTCGCTTTATAGCGAAATTTCTTGAACAGCTGGAGAAACTCCCGCGATAAACGCGACTTTGGAATCAGTCCAAGTTTTTGAGAGGCGACATCAATGTTAATGATAAGCAATTTTAAACAGGGGAATGGGGAGTATAAACTTTAAATTCCTTGAAGGAGAACAACTGCATGAAGGATATGTAATCCCTCACAAAAACATAAAAAATGTTTGAAAAACAGCTAATTCATCGTTTTTTATATTTGATGAAAAAATTCAGACGGTAAGTGTAGTGAGAAACCCGTAATATTTTCTATGCCAAATCCACCTTCTTGTTAATATGTCCACATGTGATAGTTCTGAAATCAACTCAAGCTAACTCTCAAGATAATTGCTTTGTTATTCAAACAATAAGTTATAGATATTTTAACCACGAAGAAACATGAGGAGACATATCACCTATAGGAATCACGAAGTGGATCGATCGTATTTTTCCGGAATAGATCGTGTAGTCGGAGATCAGAATAAACGATGCAATTCTGGTTTTTTGCGCCTCTTCAGGAAAAAATATGAAGTACTTTTGTTTTGCCGGTCGCACATGACAACCACGTAACCTAAAGTTTTGAGGTTGCTTCGCTTACAGATGTAGTTTATTTAGATGGATTATATATAGGTTTTTTCAATCGAATGTGATACTTGAAAAAAAAGGGTCAAAATGACGGTTCTATTCACTTTTTGATTTATTTCAGTATGTCACGAGGTTTCCAGCCTCCATCTGTCGATCTGTCAAATAAAATAGTGCAGTACACTTTATGGCCCACAGAGGCGCAGAAATCAAAATTGCACTGTTAATTCCATTTTGCGACTACACGACCTATTCCGGGAAAGTCCGACAGTATCAAATACATCAGATAAGTCTCCTTATGTTCCTTCGTGATTTTAACCATACGTTTTTTTACAAAAATTGTAAAATCTAAGCGAACAAGCTCTTTAAACTATTTTTTGGCCTTTTTTAATCGTACTCCTTGATATGATATATTCATCACGAAATATCTTCTATATTTCCGCCAAAAGTTAGAGGTCGTCCATTAGGATCAGACATCTAGACGGCGCCACCGGCGTTTCGATTCCAATATGGCCGCCATTCCATGTAGATTTTGAATTAAAGCATCAAGAACGTACGAACGTCGACTAAAATAATTTATATTTCAAAAAAATGAAGCTGAGTATCAGTAAAATCGGTGAATTCGTAAAGTCTGAACCTACGTGTAGAAACTTTGTTGAGGGTGAGCAAGTTCTACAAGTTGAACACCTCCTTTTCTGTGGAAAAGAAGAAAGCGAAGAAGGTTCAGTGTAAAAAATCGCTTACTGTTTACAAACATCAAATTTAAAATCTACTCCTCATGAAATTAGATGTTATTTGAGTCACTAAATATTGCTTTGGTCAAATAATTTTGAATAAACTGAAATACTTCTAGAAAACTCCAATTACTCGCTGTGTCATCTGTTCATTTGAGTGGATTTTTTCCTGAATAAAAGCTACTATTGTTGCATTTTTTCAAGGACGAAATACAATATAATTTTTTCCGTGAAAATATGTTTTTATTTCTTTCTGAATTTCATATTTCTATTCATTAATTCTAATGATAAATTAAAATCTCTTTTTTTTTTTAATAAAATGAAATCAAATACTAATATTCAATAAATAACATTTCAATACGGATATGTTGGAAGAATACAATTAAGAAATTGTGAGTTTTTCAATGTTATTGTAACCTTTATAAAAGATTTAGATTTTTTATTTTTGAATCTTCGTGCAAGTTTTTGTTTATTTATAATTGTGCAGATTTAAAGT
>WSXT02077893.1:0-12103 GCA_011762715.2 Neuroterus valhalla
AATGTCGGTACAAGTGTCAGTAATAGGAATCTACCATCAAAAGGAATTGGAATTTAATAACATTTAAGCTTTAAACCCCAACTGATTATAGTTTGGTGGTTCCATTGTGAAATTGATCATTTTTTATGTCTTTGAATTAATGTTGAAATTGAATAGAAATGATTTTAGAACGTTCAGTTGTTTATCTAATCAAGTTACCAAGTCAAAAAGAAATTTATTTCAAAATTTCCGAAAAATTGAAATCTGAATTTATTATATTTTATATTCGATCCAAAATTACTCACAATTAGTTAAAAGTCATCACTGAATGAATGAATCGCAGATTTTCTTCTGTTCTATTAGTAACTTTTAACCATTTCACATTCAGAAATAAAAATTAAATACTCTTTAATCATTCTTCTGTTGAAATATCCCCTAAATTTGTCGATTTCTCACGTTTAAAACTCGTTTACAAATATTAAATCCTTATTTGAGAAGAACCTCAAGTTGGAAAAATGTCTTTCATTTTTTATAAAACACCATAGTAATAACCTCTTCCACAAATCAAACTTGAATCTCCTCCTTCTTTTAAATTGAGCACGGACTTCAAATAAATGCTGTCTATCCCACGTGTGGCTGTTGAAATAAAAATATTTTGGAGAGTCAGAAATTTGATTTCCAATACTCCCCAATATTGAAAATTTTGAATTTGCACGGTTCCTGATTATAAATGACAAAATTTCAAAGTTTCAAAACTGAAAGTGATATAAAACTCTTTGTGATAATTATTTTAGTATTGAGTCCCAAAAGAACTAAAAAAATATTTGAAAACCAAAATTTTTTGTATTAGATCTGAGTTTCAAGAAAAAACAGCGCCCAAAAATTAAATTTTTACCCGTACAGCAATAATTATGCCCCATTTATATAATTATTTTTATACTGCCTAAGCGCCCGTAAAATTGATAAAAATCTATAAACACAAATGTCAGGAAGAATTTATTTACATAATTCACAAAGTTTTATGTTGAGAACGTGATGAATAAACATTTAAACATCATGAAAAAGGCGAGACCATTTTCCTTTCAAGAAGCAAGAGGAACGAGTATCTAGAAAGAAGGATAAATATTCGAAGAAACGAATTTTCAATAGAGAACAAGTGTCAAAAAATGGAATATCTACATAATTTTACTAAAATACCTTTACTTGAGCACTTGATAAATAAACATTCGAATACATAAAGAAAATCAACCAATGGTAGTAATTAAAAATGAATTTTCAACAAAGAGTCGAATTTCCAACCAAAAAGATGAATTCCCTGCAAACAAAAATAATAACTTTCAACAAAAAATTTGATTTTTGACCCATTGATTGAAATACAGATCAAAATCGAAGAGTCTGAATAAAAAAAACAGTCAAATCTTCAACCAAAAAGATCTCACTTTCCAACTACACTGTTGCATTTTCAAGCCAAAAAGGCGATCTTTCTAGGAAAAAAATCAATCTTCCAAACGGAAAATATAATTTTCAACAAGATAGTACATTTTTAACCTTCCAAGAGAATTTCTACCAAACGAATTAAATTTGTAACCTTTAAAAACAATCTAGCAACCAGAAAGTATTTCCAATAAAACTGGTAAATTTTCAACCAAAAAATTGAATTTGGTACAAAAAAAGATGATTTTCTAGCTTAAAAGTTGCATTTTCAATTCAGAAAGGTGAATTGTCTGAAAAAAGACGAATTTTCAGCCAAATAATTGAGTTATCGACTAATACAGTGTAATTTTGCCCAATAAATGTTGATTTTTGAACTAAATTGTAGAATTTTTTATAATTCAGTTTAATATTTTCAAGTAAAAGGGGGATTTTGAACAAAGTAATTCAAGCTTTAACCTAGTGTTTTGATTTTCAATCGAACCAGATGAGTTCTAAAAAAAATTTTAATAGTTGATATATTGACAGAAATGGGTTGTTTTTTTCACATTCGAAACAGTTGAGTTCAAGCAAAGAATAAGTTATAGTTTTGAAAGAATAGTTAAAGCCTAAATCATGACAGTTCAATCTTAAACTAAAAAGGTGATATTTCTATCAAAAGAGATAAATTTTCAACAAAATGTTTATTTTCAAACGAGAAAGGATTTCTCAGTCAAGAGATAAAAAAAATGTCAAAAAAATTGGTTGATTTTCTTGTGGAAAATACGGATTTAAAAAAAAATATCAAAAGATCATACTAGAGAGATGAATATTCAATCAAATAAAAAAGAATTTTTTACAAAATACATGTACTTCCAAGTGAATGGTTCAATTTTTTACTCCGGAAGATCAATAACTTTGGAGTAAAAACAGACGCATTTGACATCCAGTTCTAGGAAGATCTATTTTAATGTGGAAACAGAAGAATTTGAGTTCCAGTTAAGAAATTAGTTTCATACAAAAAAGGAACGAATTCTTACCAAACATTCAAATTTTTTATTGGAGAGATGATTTTTCAAACCAAAAAGACAAATTGCTAACCGGAGAAGATTTTTTATTCAATAAGTGGAGAAATATCAACTAAATTGTAGAATTTTTAAAATGAAAATACGAATTCTTCAAAAACAGTTTAGTTTTGAACAAAAAAGATGATTTTCAATCAAATAGTTGAACTATCAAAATATTTGAATTTTTAACAAGAGTTGCATTCCCAACCAAGAAGAATGTTCTAGTTCAATTGGAATAATTATTATAATAGCTTGATTTTCAGAAGAAATAAATTAATTTTGAATATGAATTTTCTATACAAAGAGATTGTATGGAGGGCCAATACAATCCTCTCACCGTTTATAAAAAAGATTAATGTCCAACCCAGAGAGAAACTGAAGCATCAACAAAAAAGTTGAATTTGCCACTAGATAATGTAGCTTTCAATAAGAAATATCAATTTTCAACCAACAATAAAATAGTAGTCTTTTCAACTCAAAATGTTCGAATTTTTATTATAATTCTACTTCCGTGAATAACATTCTTTCTTCTTATTACACCGTAATTTCTTTTTTCTATCTTACATACTTGTTCTATTTTTTGAATTTGCATCAATAATTATTTCTTTTTAAAATTCTTTTTAATTGAATTCCTATTGTATTTGTATTTTATCCTGTTATAGCTCTAACTTTAATCGTATTTCACTTGTATTCAACTTGGACTTTTTTCGGATTTTAAGTGGACTTTATTCAGCTTCCATTCGGATTTTATTCAAATTTCATTTAGATATTTTCAAACGTTTATTCAAGCTTATTTTCAAAGAATCGAACAGGATTTTCAATAAATATTTTTGTGGTTACACTTAAAAGTCTTTCCTTCAAATCCAAGTTTTTCTTTAATAAAACTAAATTATTTTGTACAAAATTAATTAATTAAATAATTAAAAAAAAGAGAGTTTATTTCAGCGGTTCGCAGGACCCAATTTGCTCTTTATCTTCTCACAGACAAAACTGCAGGAGAATGGTGCCCTCCTCAGTGTTACTATAACTTGACCAATAATAACTCATTTAATTCCGCCTTTCTCATGTAAATTTCGAGCTAAAATCTTTACACGTCAATCCCTTTTTCTCCAGCAGTGCAAAGAGGCTGGAACCAAACGAGTTACGCTTAACCCGAAAGGGACTGGACTTAATGGTATAATAATAATAATAATAATATTTAAAGTTTCATTCGTACTTTTCAACACTTGGATGTCTTCAGCAATTTAAATTTTGTCACGTTTGAATCTGAAGATTTGGAAACCCTTTTAATTATACTTGAAAATTTTGAAACGGAATGACGGATAAAATTAACGGATAAAATTATAATTATATTAATAACGGATAAAGTTAATATAGAATTTTAGCGTTTATGTATATTATTACATTTAGTCGTAAGACGTACACTGTGACACAAATGTGCGTAATTAGAATGTGACGTTGCATCTGGACTAGTTACACAATGCAAATGCCGCAAGTTTGATCACCTACTTTTCGCAATAATGAAAAAGCACTTGTCTTTTTAGTGGTAAATATTATTCTTATTTCATTCAAAATTTCAAATATCCAACACCCAAGAATAAAAATAATATATAAACAATAACATCCTGTGATAAGAATCTAAAAAAAAACACAATTTATGCTCAAATTTATGTGGAGGAATGAATTCGACAAGAAGGATATAAAGATCATGAAGTCGCGATAAAGGAACAGTTTATCTAAATCTAAATGCCAAACAAAACGTGCCAAGCTGTTTATCGCAGAGAAACTGCTTAGCTTGCTGTCTGCTACAAATCGTTTCTGAAGGCTTAAAAAATTCTTCTGCAGATTAGAATATTACTTTGAGAAAGAATTATCAGCATTAAATTTTATGTACGATATTTATTATAACTAAGGATCTTAATTTCAATTCTTTAAGAAGGTCTTCATTCATTCGACAATTTCGAGTTACCTGCATGATTCACTAATTTGAATTTATTATCCCAAAATTAATTTGGAGAAGCTTATATTCAATTGTTCTTGAAACTCATTAAGGAACATAAGTGTGAGATTCAAATAATTCGAATTAGGCTAATCCGATTAAATAGAGTTAAACAGGAACGATCTTTTCAATATTATGTTTATATTCCATAAAAGCGATTTTAATAGTCAATCAAAAAATCCATTCCGTAGATGAATTCAATGATGTTATATGAATTGAAGAAGGCCAATTAAAATTAATTACTCCCAACTGGCCGAATCAAGTGCAAGAGTCAGTGTTTGTATGTGCGTATTTTTACATAATATCAAGTAGAGCAGAATAAATTCTTTACAGATTTTTACAAATTTGTATTATTCTTTCAAACAAGAAAAATAATATTGCTTCTTATTTACTAAACATTCCGCAGATTGGTACTAATTGATTCCGTTTACTTTCAATTGTGAATATTTCATATTTAATTATAATTGCATGATTTTGAAGAATGTTTCATTTTTATGTATTCAGCAAAATGATAAGAAGAAGTAAAAGAGAATTATAAATTCTAAACTGCGTGAATGCTAGCAGTTTCGCTTTCCAAATTGCACTCAAGAAAACTTTCCCTCTGTAAAAGGTATGAGCATGTGGGCCAGATGTGAGTTTTCTGTGTGTTTTGGGCCCAACCATCCCTCTCATCTGCTTCAGGTCAAACAGCCGGCCAAAAGAGGAAAACATTCAAGATAATTTTAAAACCTTCTATTTTAGATAAATTTCATAGAAAAATTAATTTTTTTTTTTTATATTGGCATAGAAAATATTCGAATAGCATAAATTTCACCCGAAATTTAATTGTTTCCATGGAACAACATCTGCCGAGTTGGCTTGAAATTGAATTTGTTATTTAGTAAAAGTTTATATTCCATAAATTAATAAAAGAAAATGTTATACTGTACAAAATGTACAACTAATTAAAAAATGATCATAATTTTCATGTCATATTTTTATTTTAAATATGATTGATTCTCATTGTTTTTCAAGGAAAGAATATAATTGCAATTTTCGGAATGTTCATAATATTTATTACAAAAAATTAGGGATGTTTACTGTAGATTTTATCCGCTGCTTCAGATCCTAAAATAGTTCTTTCAACGTCAAGAACGTGTTTTCCACAAATAACAAAATATAAATTCTCAAGAAGTATGTTTACGAAAGAAGTAGAAATTATTGGGACAAAAAACAAAAACAAACCTTTCCTCTTCACCAATTGTTTCCGCCGGAGCGGTGTGGGTCCAGCAGCGTGCTGTTAGCAAAAACTCCTCAACCCCACCTCCTGACGACACCTGTACATCATCCCTGCGGGGCTTGCCTTATCACCACTTAACTCCCTTTCACTCCTCTTCCCCTGCACCAAAATCACTTTTCACAAACAGAGCACATTTCTTGCCACCTCACAGAACCTAAAACACTTGAAAAAGGAGCGATTACACGATTCCTTGATATTTCCTGCACGAATAAAATCGCGAGGTGCGTATTTTTTCTAGGTTAAATGCGGACCTGCTGATCTAACATGGTCGCTTCCTTCAGGAAATTTATTGTCACTGAAAGCCGGAGGGTGGCGAAAGGAGGGTAGTGACCCTTTCTCTCACGCTGTGTCTTATCAGTCACTTAAAACCTGATAACTGGCGCACTTTTCAACTCACGAAGGGGTTGGAAAACTCGAGCTTGAAATTTATAGAAATTATTTAAGATTTTTATGTTTTTATTTTCTCAGTTTTATGGGAGATTTAGGAAACGTGCCGTTCGTTCACTCGTATCTCTGACTGTGTGATGAGTGATGCTGCAGCCTGTGGAGTGTGGAGTTCTGAGCATGCGAAATGTCGCCGCCACCCCCGCCCCGAGATCACGTGGTTTGCTCAGCTCTCCCACTCACTCGGGCTGCGAGCTTAATTAGAGAGAGGAGGCAAATAATTGGAGTGGGAGAACAGATCCGGTCGGTAGACGAGAGTAAGTGAGACGGTAAGCCTCTCAGGAACGGACAACATCAAGAATTTTAGGCCCATCAGTCGATTTAGATATTTAGATTTTGGGAATTTTTCTTGACAGATTTGGTATGTATTTGCGATTGCGGACAACTGAAAAAAAAATTATTATTTGACAGATTATAAGAATATCTCTTGCTATCATTCGATCCTTTCCTATATGAAGATCCAGATGTGGGATTTAAAAAAAATAGATAATAGTAATAATATGAAGGATTGAAGAAGATATGATAATTATTTATCTTAATTTTGAATGTGCTGATTTCTGATGACCTTAGATGTCCCAGGTCCTAATTTCTGATTCTGATTAAAAGGTGATGCGATATTTATATTCAGGACAATAGGGTTGCCTCTTTTTGCTCTTTGTGGTAAAAAAATGGGGGGGGGGGATAAATTAAAAGGAGAGGGGACAAGCGTGGAATTTCTTCTCGTGAACCTAAAATTTATTTATTGGAATTAATATAACATCTAAATTGATTTCTAATTACTTTGATGCAATAATTATATACTTTAAGCTTTATTTCATGAGTTGAAAAAACATCCAGTGTAACAAAATTTTGAAAAAAAACCTTTCATAAAAATTGAAATTCGTTTATTTTTATAAATAACATCAAATTACAAGGAGTGAATTATAGGTTGTACAATAAATTATCATCAAAAGTTTTTTATCAAGAAATTTTGACAAAGAAACTTTTGTTTTATAGGTCTCACCCCATCAGCCCTTATTTTTTCTGATGAAATAAAATTCAACCACGGACTTGGTCTTTAAATTCTCCTGAATCGTTAAAAACTTTGTAAAAATTAATTTTCACAATAAAGTTACAATGAAGTATAACAATGTGAACAAAATAGTTTTTTAATAAAAGTTTCTTTTTTTTTCTTCTTCTTTTTGAAATCGTAAAAAATGAAATAAAAATTAAATAGGAACTGCAATTTTTTAAACTATTCATTTCGAACAAATTTCAACACTTTATAAAACACTAATTATAATTATTTCTCCTCCAGGTCCAATGTTGAAATTTCGTTTCAATTGTAGTACAGCCAATCTGTCACAAAAAAGGCCGTTTTTGGAAAAAAATGCCATAAACAATTTTTTGCGGAAACCGCTAGAGGAGAATCCAAAACTCTTCAAATGAAAAATGCGGGATCATTCAGGCGCGAGTTTTTGAGAAAACTCAAAAAGTTTTTGGATTTGATGTATCTCAGAAATGGTAGGTTTTTGGGAAAATTTGTAAGGACAAAAAATGTTGGGGGCAATATTTTCTACAACTTTCTTTGTTGACATGCTTGAGTTCGGTGACGGATATTTGTTTGTGTGGCTGTGTCAATTTACGAATATGTGTGCTGTGAATAGCAAAGTTCCGAGCGATCGGAGAAAGGCGATTATTGTCCCAGTCTACAAAGAAAAGGGTGGTCCAGGCGACTGCAATAATTATAGAGCGATTAGCCTACTAGGTACTGTGAGTAAAATATTTACCAAAATAGTTATTATTAAAGTCATGGGAGTAACAAAGGAAAGGATCTGGGAAGTTCAATGTGGATTTATGCTAGGAAGAGCATGTGCAGATCAGATATTTAGCTTGATACAGATCACGAAAAAAAGCTTAAGAGTGAACAAAAAAGTTTTCTGTGCATTTGTTGATCTGGAAAAATCTTTTGACAAGGTAAATAGAGCTAAACTTTGGGGGTCCTAAAAGAATATGGAGTGACTGGGTGGCTTCTGAAAGCAATATGAGCAATATATATTGGTAGCAAAGCATGTGTGAGAGTAAATGGACAACTGAGCGATTGGTTTGATGTTACGCAGGGCGTTAGGCAAGGATGCGTTATGTCCTCTTGAATGTTTATTGTACACATGAAAAAATGTCTGAGTATGGCTCTCTTTGAAGAGGAAGGTGTTGATCTTGGGACAGTGAAAGTTCATGGCCTTGCGTTTGCAGATGACAAGATCGTTATGGCAGAATCAGCCAAGGACATGCAGAGGATGTTGAGCAGACTGGATACCAGCATGGAGAGCATGCCGGGTCTTAATATTAACGTGAATAAAACTAGAATTATTGTCTTTGAAAGTAAGGATGCGAAAACGAAATGCAATATTACCCTAAGTAGAGAAAAGTAAGAACAAGTTGATACTTTAAGTTGACAGTTTAATCACTGCTGACGGGAAGATTAATGCAGCGATTTCCAGACGTATAAATGAGGATAGAAAGATTATTGGTAGTGTACGAGGTATTACTAAAAGTAAAAATCTAACAATTAGGCCAAAATTGCTAGACCTAATTCTGTGCTAGCACCAACTATGCTGTACGGTAGCGAGACCTGGACGTATAAAGAAAAGGACAAGAGTAAACTCAACGCGATTGTCATGCAATTTCTACGTAATATGTGCGATAAAACGCTAATGGTCAAAGTGGGTAATGAGTAGGTTCTCAAAGAATGTGGTGTAGAAGAAACCCTGTTTGACCAGAGTGAAAAAATTTCCTGAGATGGTTCGGTCACGTTGAGAGAATGGATGAAGAACGATTAACAAAGCAAGTGTATCTAGGTAGGGTGAATGGTAGCGTACCCAGAGGCAGACCAAAAAAGGAATGGATAGAATGTGTGACTGAGACCTTCAAGAGGAGAAGTATGGAAAGTCGTAGGAACACAAGAGCTTGTATGAAAAGATGCATGGATTTGAAATAAGCAAGAGATTTATGCCAGGATAGGGATGTTTAGAGAGCAATTTTTTATAAGAAAGAGTGTCGATGCACATCAGGAAGAGTGTGTCGTTTGAAAGCAGAAACAGACTAGACTCACTTTTTCTGTGTATTGTTTTTATCCGGTCTTACCTCTTATGTTGCCGAAGTGAACTCGCATATTTCCATTCTGCTTAACAATTTAATTAAAGCCTTTTTAAAAAAAAAATACCGCGTTTCAAGCGAAGCTTTTGGATTGAAAAATAAGGATTAAAAATGAAATCAGTTCTCTTCTGTTCGCAAAAAAAACGCAATGAACTCTGAGACTGATCTAATACCTATCCTTTCCTCCTTCTCATACACATCCCTTGGTCGACATTTTGCATGTCAATTCCACTTTCGATAATTTTTCCATATCAATTCTCTATTTTCTAGTAGTACAGCGGGGCTGGAACTAAACGAGTTACGCTTACCCCGATAGGGATTTGGCTTGATGGTATAATAAATAACAATAATTATATATAAGTAAAATTTTGAGTAATAGACCCCCCCCCCCCTTGACTAAATCCTGGATCCGCCACTGACCCACACTAACGTCGCTCTCGTCGGAAACAATGGGAAATCTACGGTGACAGGTTTGTCACGCTATAACTCGTGAAAGGTAAGTCGGATAAGGAAAGTTTTTATATACATTTTGTAGGTTTTTTGATAAGAATAACTTTTTTATTGACAGTTTTGCGATAAAAAATTTTTTTCTGTGCCTAAAAGCTAGAAAACGCCTTTTTGGGTACTTTAGCGCCATATATCAATTGCAATTTTCATCGCAGGATGTTGATCCAATAAGAAAGGTTGCAGAAAACATCGCCCTCAAAATTTTTTGTTCTGATAAATTTTCCCAAAAACCTACCATTTCCGAGATATATCAAATCCGGAAACTTTTTGAGTTTTCTTTAAAACCTGCACTTGAACGATCCCGCATTTTTTAGGTTAAGCTTTTTGAATGCTCTTTTAGTGATTTCTGCAAAAAAATATTTTATGGCATTTTTTCCACAAAATTTGACAGATTGACAGTACTACTGGGGGACATTCGAATTTGCCAAATTTTTTTTTTCACTTGTCGAAAAAATGAATACAGAAATCAGGAAAAAGTATTTCAGATTATTACATATATAAGATTACGCAAGATCACAAGCAAGTTTTTCGAGATTAGGGGGCATTAAAATGATCACTTTGGTCGAAATTTTGGATAGAACTTTCATCCCACATTAATCCGAATCACTCCAATACTATTTCTCAATTCTCCTTAATCCGTCAACGAAAAAAATGTAATCCGAACTGCAATAGTATTTCTTCCAAAATCCATCCGTGTAAATTGATCGAAACAGAAGACATAATAAAAAATAATTTGAAAATGTCTTACATTATTTATGATGAACAAAATATTGGGAGATTTAAAAAAAGTTTTACAGAATCTCAAAATGATTTGATTCTTTGGGAATAGCACTGTAAAGTTTCTTTGTGGAAATATAAACGAATTTAGGAAAGTAATGAAATATCTCACCATTTGCCGAGTCAATTAAAACTGCTCAAATTTGGGATATTTGAATTTCTTGTACAAAGAAAAATTAATTATTTTTTTTAGAGTGAAGTTTATGAAATGGCATAACGTTAAACAAGAAAAAAAGAAAAACATTTTTCTCGTTAAAATATAATGTTTAAATAATGTCGAATATTCATTTTTTAATATTTCTAATACTCTTTTTATTAAACTAGATCAACACGTACATATTTCCGAGTTCAAAAAAGTCGAATAAAAAATTTTGGTTGTTTTTTGATGTAAAAATGGCTTATGTTTCAAGACCCGTGAGAAAGTTAAAACAAAAATTTTGTTTTCATTGCCACAAGGAATTTTTTCAGTGCCCTTACCAATTAATGTAATCATTATGAGTTTTTTGCCCTATTCCACTAAATATATACAGCCGTCCCTGAATTGGAGGAAGAGTGAGAGAGAAAGGGGAGAAGAAATAGAGATGGCAAAATGAACGGTGAAGGTAACGATAAGCGACATTGGGTGGAGAGAGACAAAGAGAGACAGACGGGAGAGACAAGAGGGTTTTTAGATGGATGATGGGGACAATGCAAGGGGATGTGAGAGTAGGGGCAGCGATCTAAAACTCTTGAGAATCGAGTTTCATTTTGTATTACAAGTTTTGCTTTTGAGGGAACCATTTCTCTCCCTGTCCTCCGCGTATTTCGTACAAATAAAACAATTTTGGTGAAGCAAAAAAATTTTGCCCGATAAAACAATATTTTGTATGGCAAAAAAAAATTAAACGTTGATTTATTTGAAGAGTGTTGGAAAATTCAATGTCAAATGTAGTAAAATACGAGCAAAACGCAGCGTTGATTCAAGAACAATTATCCAGGAAATAACAGAGTCTGTTCTGTAACTATTCAGGGTTAATCAGAAGTATTGATTGCTGAAAAGTTCAGGAAACCACGACGCTGATTATTAGCAAACAATCCAGAAAAACTCATCGCAAATCTTAAACAAATTCACAAAAACACAGCGCTGTTTCCTGAATAATTCGGAGAAACGACGTGTTTAATAATAGTTCAGAAAGGCAACAATTTTAGAAAAACGTCTAGAAATGTTTGTCCGATTTTTGAAGAGTTTTAAAGAACATAACACCGGTGTTTGGAAAATTTATAACGCAACACCAAGCTCATAAGCATTCAGGAAAACGCAGCGCTGATTCCTGAACAATTCAAGGGAGGGGGGAGGGGCGTTCAACAATAGTAAATGAAGACAACAATTTTGGAAACTCTCCTAGAAATGTTTATCCGATTTTTCAACAGTATTATAGAACATAACACTGGTATTTGAACAATCTAGGACATCCAAACAAATTCAGAAAAACGCAGCGTTGCACCCTGGACCATCCAGGGGGGAAA
>WSXT02077904.1:0-12103 GCA_011762715.2 Neuroterus valhalla
ATGAATGCAATAAAATTTCAAAGGATTCCCAAGAATTCCAGAAATTTTACGCGATTTTATTGAAGATGTTTATTGTATACTAGATGTTAGAAATCGTTAACCCCTCGATTTTGCCCATTCATTATTGGCAGATATAATTCCCATATTTACTTCTGAGAGTTATTAATTTACAATTTTGATAAATGAAATTACCGACTAATTGGGACAAATAGTTTTTTGAAGAACAGCAAATAGCCATTATTCCGAATTAATCGTTATTTCGAATGTTAAAATTATAAATAAATATTTTGCTACTATTCTTCATAATTTATGCTACTATTGGACACTATTTTGAATTTCATAATAAGTTAAAAGCCTCCATATGTCACTCGATAGTTGATGACCTAACAAATGAATTGAATTTCAATATTTTATCTGACTTGTAGTGTCTGTAAATAGTGTAAATAACAAATGATAAGAACAGCGACATTGATTTGCGAAGTCAATGTTCGTTACGCTAGAGGATGTTTGAAATTCGTGTTATCCGTTTGAGTACTCGAATTGCAAGCACTGAAGTTGCACACAAATTGTGCGATAATTGCTAAATAAGAGTAACTATAATTTTCATTAACAGCCTCTTTGAAAACATTAGTTTGTTATCAAACAAGACTAGCATTCGTCAATCGCACGATTTGCTTGATGGAACAAAACTGTTTCTAATTCGGAAAAATGTTTATTTATTATTAACTCGAAGGAACTGGTTAAATTTTCAATCTGGTAGTTTATTTTTTTAGCCGAAAATACCCATTTTTTAGAAGAAAGTTCGATTTTCAAGCTGAAAAGTTCATTTTTCAATCCAAAAGGACGAATTTTTGACAAAACAGTTGGAGTTCTTCCAAAAAAAATGACTGTAACAAAATAATTGAATCTTAAACCCCATAGTTGAATTTTCAACCAAGAAGAATAATTTTCTTCCATAAGGACGAATTGGAAACAAAATATTTGATTTTTTGACAAAATAAATAAATTTGCAAAAAAAAATAGATTAATTTTACACCAAAAGACGCATTCAGATGAAAATACAAAGTAGTTTGACTGTGAACCAATCGGTTTGATTTTCAACCGGGAAAGATGCATTTTTAACCAAAAAAAAAAAATCGATCTTCGACCAACAAAGATGATTTTGAAATAAAAATTTTCAATAATGTTTCCGAAAAATGTTTAGATTTAGTATTTGCATACAAGTTGATGGTAAAAGTTTCGCTTCCTCATAGGAAGCTTCGTATTCGTTTAAATTTCAATTATTTAAAGAATGATGTAAGTAGATTTTTTCCAGTTGATTAATGTCTAATATAAAGTTCTAAGCATTTGATCGAAAACTTACGAAACGTAAAAACAAATATTTCCGGAGTTAAGCTTCTAAAGCTGAACATTTCATTTTCTAGGCCTTGTTACGAGAAAATGTATACGCAAAAATTGAGCAGAATTAAAAAAGCTGTAATGTGGACTAAATTGATGAATTTATGAATGAATAGTAAATTATTGTAATTAATAATACTAATACTCATCATTGCTGTGTTCTACTCATGGACATTTCTTTGCTTTTGTAATTGCAGGGACTCTCTTTTATTAGAAGCTGGATTCTTATGTATAATCATAGCCCCTCTTTGGAACACCCATCACGTAAAAGCAGGAACACCAAGCGATTCGGTAACATTTTGGACAGTTCGCTGGCTCTGTTTCCGGTTGATGTTTTCCAGTGGAGTTCTCAAGCTCACTTCCGGTTGTCCAACTTGGTGGAACTTAGAAGGTAGGAAAAAACGATTGTCAATAAAACTTATTGCACGATTTGTTATCTGCGCCTTTTAAACTTTAACCTCGAATTTTCCTCCTTGCATGTCTCCCTTCCTTCCTTTGAAACCCTCTTTTCGTTTTTGAACCCCACCGGTGTACCTGCGTTCTCATCGTCGATGGACACTTCCGCACCAGCTACCTGAGTGCAGTACCTCCACTACGCGGCACCCCTCACGCCGCGCCGTCCAGGTTGCTAAAGGCCAATTCAGACTAGCCGTTCTCGGTTCCGGTTCGCCGGTCCGGTTGAACTCTCGGCTAATCAGCACGTACTTGGTCCCGGTTCGGTTCGAGCATTTAGGTTCGATTCTAATTTCAACCGTGCCGTTCGCAACCGTAGCCAATGAGAGTTCTCTCCGAAGCCACAAGGCCTGTCAGCTGTTTCTCGAGCACTTCAATCTATGAACGGCGCATGCGTGAGAATGACAATCGATAAGCTGAATCGGCACAGTGTGAGGTGCATAGATCAACCAAGAACCAAATCGAACCGGAACCGGGAACGGCTAGTTTCAATTGGCGTTAAGGCCAATTCAGACTAGCCGTTCTCGGTTGCGGTTCCCTGGTCCGTTTCGGTTCTCGGTTGAACAATGCAGCTCACACTGCGTTGATTCAGCTCAACGATTGTCATTCTTCCGCATGCGCGGTTCACAGATGAAAGTGACGTGAGTGACGTTTGCCATCACAACCAACATGCTCGAGAATCAGCTGACAGGCCTCGTGGCTCCAGCGAGCGCTCTCATTGGCTACGGTTACGAACGGCACGGTTGAAATTAGAATCGAACCTAAATGCTTGAACCGAACCGGGACCGAGTACGCGCTGATTGGCCGAGAGCTCAACCGGACCGGCGAACCGGGCCCGAGAACGGCTAGTCTGAATTGGCCTCGAAGCTGTTCGACGGCTTGCCTCGACCCTTTGTCAGCGGGTGCTCTCTCAAAATATAAAGAGTCGTAATTTAGAACATGGAAGTTTAAAAACGATATATTAGAAATCTACGATTTACGCCGATTCAAGCGATATGTTATTTGCCCTGAAATGATGAAAATTATAGAATAAAAATGTAACTTATTTGAAACCGAAAAGTTCAAAATTATGGGATTTTAAGCTCTACAATCGAAATATACCGATTACAGACCGATAACTGAATTATTTGTTCAAACATTGTGTTAATCTTTGAAATTTCTATCATAATTTCACAGAAATTTATTTGGTGCCTACTACAAAATGAGAAAATAGAATCAATGATTGCGAAAATTCGATACTCCAGATCTTTGGAATCCGGCAGAAAATGATGGTCATCGCTTCCCGCTTGACTATAGATACAGTGGTGTGCAAAAGTTTTGGGCCACATTGTTTGCATATTTCTGAGAACTTCGCCGGGCTCTCTACATAGTTTGTTTACAATTGTCCAGTGTTTCACGTATGAGATCAAGTCGTTCTAAGGTCAATATGCCGAGACATACAAATATTGCAATTCGGAAAGCCGTGATAAACCTTTCTGAACAAGGAGAGGTATCTCGTGAAATTGCCGCTGTATCAAAAATTGGTAAAAGTACTGTGAATAGAATAATTGTCAAGTTTACTACTACCAAGTCTCTATCGGACCTCCCATGATCTCGTAGACCACGGAAAACGACTTGACGTGTTGATAAAATCATTCAGCGCAAATCTACGAAAGATGTCAAGAAAACTGCTTCTGAAATTGCTGGAAATGGGTTTTGAAAATGGGAGAGCTACGCAAAACAATCTAGTAACTATCTTAGTAAACCTTCATGAATTTTAATTTGAAAGTTTACCATTTTGGACGTTCAAATGGAAGCATATTCAACTATCAAGGAAATTGAACACCTTTTGACTTCCGGAATGAATTAACTTTGGCAAAAAAGACCTCGGACTTTTTTCTATGAAAAACTGTATCTGTAATTGTAATATATCGTTTAAATTTAATTATTCTTTATTTGACTTACATTTGTTCGTTTCTCTGCTGCCCCACATTTTTGTCTCCTTTCTTCCCAGCTATAATTCCAGTCTGTTGATTCTCTCTTCTAATGCATTAATTAATGTTCTAATCTCCCCTCACTTTATTCCTGACTCCTTTTATTCCTTCCAGTGTACTTCAAACCTTCTCTCTTTCCGCTTTCCGTATATTCCTCCCATTCTTTTTATTTCCTTCGGACTGTTCTCACCTTCTCTTCTATCTCCTTCTTTTGCTTTCTAATATCATTGAGTTTTCCCCGAATCTCCTCTCTGAACCTATATATTCCTCCCCAGGTCTCTTCTCTGGATCCTCTCATCAGAGGCTTCTAATTTAGCGAAAATATCTTCTCCCTTTCTATCTCTTTCTCTCTCTCTCTCTGGTTTCCTCTCCGTCCTAACTTTTTGAAATTCTTTCCCATTCTCCGGTTCGTCGGCAGCCTCTAATCTCTTCTTTTCTCGTCCCCCATTTTTCCCGCTTCACAGCTATTCGTGCTAGCCAACAATTGCCACTTACGGAAGAGTTTACTAGACAGTTTCTGACAGCTCTCCAGCGATGCCACTGCCTTCACTGTCAGATCTTGCCTTAACGCTCGCTATCTTTTCTCTCTTTTCTATACACTCGCTGTGCCTTTTCAAGTTCAAGCCGTCATGTGTTTGGGATCCAGAAACCATTATGATATGCTTTGCCTCCAGATCTAGCTTGATACCCCTTCCAATATAATCACACGAAAGAAAAAGACGGAACAACCCTTGAGAGTAATTAGAGTGGGAAAGAAGATTATGACTGTTGTATGTGTGCATATGAGAACGGGAGAAGAAGAAGGGTGGAGAATGATATTGAAATGGACAGATGATAAAAAGGAGGGGTGGGTGCGAATAGGAGTGGACTTGAATGCATGGATTAGGGAACGAAAGAGCGGCGTAAGGCGAAGAAAAGGAAATCTTCATAAAAAATTCGAAACATAGAGGAACGGACAACGAGGGAAGGAGGCTTCTAGACCTGTTAGGGAGACTGATGGTTAGAATGGATGTGGGAAATGAGATAGATTCTGAGCACTTTCCTGTAATAGCGACTTTGAGATACAGAGGACCTTAGTGCGGTAGGGGTAAGAAAAACGGAGAGAAGAAAAGAAGACCAAGAATGGGCATAAGGAAAAAAGATAAGTTACGAGGATTGAGCGAAAAAAAACAGGAGGAGAAGGACACATACATGGAAGAAGTCGAGAAAAACGGAAGGAATGGGAAGTTGTAAACAGGAAAAGAGAGAAAAATGATAAGTTACTAGGATTGAGCGAAAAAACAGCAGGAGGAGGTCCAATACATGGAAGGAGTCGAGAAAAAGTAAGGGAAGAGAGGGAATGCGTAGTTATAAACAGGAAAAGAGAACGGAAGAAGGTTATAAATGATGGTATTGGGATTGACGAATGAAAAGGATATTCCAAGATTCTGTTTGGGGACTTGAAAAATAGTGGAAAGGGTGAAAGAACGAATTCGATTGCTGGAGATGAATACAGCGGGAGTGAGATTTGTAAGGAAGAGGTCAATGTGGCAATTGTAAAGCTGAATAGGTACAAAGCAACCGGTAAAGATGGCTCAGAGAATGAAGCACCTAAATAAAGCGGAGAAGGGGTGTAACAAGTGATGTGGAAGATTTGCAATAAGGTGTAAAGAGGCGAGAGTGGACGGAAGAATAAAAGGCGGGGCTGATACTACCGTTGATTGAGAAAGGAAAAAAATGCGGAAGTACTTGAGAAGAGGCTAGAAAGACGAGTGGGAGAAAAGGGAAGTATACCACATAACCAAACGGGCTTCAGAAAAGGTATGGGAACCATAGATAATATGTATGTGCTCAATTATTTGGCGAATAGAAACTTGGGTTGGAAGAGAGGGAAACTTGTCGCACTGTTCGTGGATTTCAGAGCAGCTTTTGAGTCCACGAACAAGAGAATTCTTTGAAAGGCCATGAATAAACTAAGATAGATGGCGATTTGATAGGCGCTGGGTAGGGACTAAAGCCAAGATAGAAAAAAATCACTCACAAGAAAATACAGAATAAGTGTTGCGGAATTGAGCCACAATCTGT
Source organism: Neuroterus valhalla (assembly GCA_011762715.2). Classification (NCBI taxonomy): domain Eukaryota; kingdom Metazoa; phylum Arthropoda; class Insecta; order Hymenoptera; family Cynipidae; genus Neuroterus; species Neuroterus valhalla. The sequence continues at coordinate 5,889 of WSXT02077904.1, forward strand.
AGATTAATAGTGATTAGAGAAGACGGGAGTCCAGGGCGAGATCAAAAGCGTCTGAGATTGAGGACAGTATGTAAGAAAAGTCGTCAAACATAGTTGGTAAGGTAGTACATGAGGGTTCTAGATAAGAAAAAAATATGTATATATATAATATGTGATGGTTATGTAAAGAGTCTCGAACCCGTAAAAGGGAGGGAGTATAAGCACATAGAAAAGAACTTTGAATTTATTTTTCAGCTCTAAATGTACACTTTGAGTCACAGTGTATTCCAACACCTTTGGCTTGGTACGCTCACAATTTGCCAACATGGTTCCTCAAAATAGCTACTGTTCACGCAAATGTTTCCGAGCTCGTGATTCCATTCCTCTTCTTCTTCCCAAATAGGAAAGTCAGGATAACTGCGTTTTACCTCCAGGTGAATTTCTAATTTTTATCTACAAAAGAGAAAAAGTTCTACACTTGCGATTTGAGATTGAAAATGTAATTATTTCTTCCAGGTCCTCCTAATGGTTTGCATAATAGCAACCGGAAATTACAACTTCTTCAATCTGCTCACAATTTGCCTGAGTATAGCTCTTTTGGATGATCAATTCTTCTACAAGAAGAAGTCGAAGGCTGGCAACTCTACGATTTTGAATTATCTTTCGAGTATTGTTTGTATCATCGTTTATGCGGCAGTTCTTTATGGAACCCACGTCTACTACAATCTGAAACTCGACTTGGACAATCGGAAAATCCTTTCTGAAATTGGTTTGTATTGATTGAAATTTTCTGTATAAGTTTCTTATCTTTGTTTTGATTAGGTTGCGTTCTAACGATATTTGGATGAGCACAGGAAGATGCGCTAAATTCGAGAATCGGGACTCTATTCTTTAAAATCAGCTCTAATTTAATACTTAGTTGCAACTTCATTTTTAATGAAAATTTTCTGATCAATCCGACGATCACTTCTATATTCTTATAGTCCTGAAGGTTCTCGGTGTAATCGCAAAAACTTAGAAAAACACGGAATCAGGGTTTCGCGTAAACCGTGATTTCTGGATAAATAATCAACTTGTTAAACAAACAATAGATGAGTTTCTTTCCTTTTGAATGCTGAAGAAAGCAAGCAAAGAAATTCATTTTAGCATTTACCGTTCTTGAGATGTAGTGAATACAAGAACAAAGTAAAATTTAAAGAAAAAACTCATGTTCAGTCTTTTTGAAAATTTATAGAACATTGACTAACGGAAAATGGCACAAATGGAAGCCTTAACTTGAAACTTTGACCCTTACTAAAAGGAAAAAACATTACGTAACTGTAGAATCATTGGGAAGAGAGAATCATCAAGAGAATTTATTTATCAATAAAAAAGAAAAAAAATCACATATCATTTGATTCAAAAAGCAGGGTGGCGACTTGACCGGGAAACCAAGAAATACCAGGAAATGACCGGGAATTTACTTGACTCAATCTAAACTATTAAGAATCCTATCAAAAAATACAAAAAATTGCAGCTCTCTTTTTATGAATCGAAAAGAGATCTTATCAGTTGACATGAAGAATGTATCGTTTCTTCAATTTGATTATAAAAATATATAAAAATATCCATACGTCATGAGAGGAAGACGTTTTTTCCATTATAAGAAGAACGTTTTGCAATTGTGTTGCTCTGTGAAATGTTTTCAGCTGACTCAAATTTGATAATTGAAATGATTATAGGGAATTTCAGAAAATAATTATAGTTTTTTTTTACATGGAGTTTGAACTAATTATAGTTCGGATTCAGAAGAGAGGAATTTTAAGAAGTCGTTCCTCCAATTCAAAATTCGTTACAATTTTGAAGTCCCCTGTACTTAATTTCAAATAAAGAAATTACTTCAAGCAGTCTTTAAAGTAGAAGTAGTATTCCGGAGAAGAAACATTTCTGAATTATGATAGGAACCTTGTTTATATTGTTCATTGCAAATTCAACCTTTTTGATTTAAAAAATCAACTATTTGTTTGAGGTTTACACTTGTTTGTTGAATATTAAATTTTCTTGTTAAAGATGCATCACTTCTTGTTTAAAATTCAAACTCGTTTGTTGAAAATATAATTTTTTGGGTAAATTGCATTATTTCGATTCAAAATTCACCTCTGTTTGAAAGTTTAACAACTTTGTTAAAAATTAACCCATCTTTTTTCGGTGAAATTCAAAGTATTTAGTTGAACATTCATTTTTGATTCTGAAAATGAAACTATTTCTTTGAGAATTTTTGTACTTCGTGGAAAATTTGCCTTCATTGTAGAAAATTAATCTTTATGGTTAAAAATTCATCTTTTTTATTAAAAATCATCTATTCTTCCAAAGATTCATTATTATACCTGAGAATTCATCAGTTATGGTTAAAAATATTAATAACTTCAATTGAAAATTTAACTGTTTCATTCTTATAGAAAATTGATTCTTTCTAATTCGAAATTCGACATTCCAGTTTAAATTTGTCTTTTTGAATTGAAAATTCAATTATTTCGCTGAAGTTTCACATATTTTGTTGAAAAATCGATTTCTTGGTAGAAAACTATCTTTTTCTCCGGAAGTTAATATTCTTCTTAAAAAATTCTCCTTTAAGATTAACAATTCAAGTTATACAGTTGAACATTTTTCATTTTAATCGAACACTCATCTTTTTAGAAGCTCTTACTGTTCCTCATTCCTCATTTCATTTCAAAATTCGGTTCAAAATTCAATTACTTCAGTTGAACATCTACAATTTCATTTGATTCTTCGTCATTTATTGTAAAAATGTAATAATTTGTTTAGAAAGTTTTTTTTTTTTTTTTTTTTTTGAAAGTTGGTTTTTTGTGTTATAAGTAATTCTTCAATTGAAAATTTAACGTATTCCAATTGAAAATTCCATAGTTTTAGTTTAAATCTATTCGTTTAGTTAAACATCCTTTTTTTGAAATTTGAATAATAAAATTTTCGTTAGGTATTTATATTTTCAGTAAAAATAATTTATCTGTTTGAAAACTAAACTCCTCCAGTTAAAGATACTTTTTTTTCCAAAAAAACACTTATGCTTGTTTTAAAATTGGTTTTTTAAACTAAAAATGTTACTGTTCCATTTTTGGTTGAAAATAATCATTTTTTGACTTTGAAATGGGAATATTTTGTTGAAACATCATGTTTTTTTCTTATAAAATGATTCTTCCTATTTGGAAATTCTCCTTCTTGTTTGAATATTCACCTTCATGGTTGGAAATTGAAGTGCTCCAGTTAAATATTTATCTTTATAGTTGGAACTTCATCTTCTTGTTTCGAAATTCAACTGTTCCGGTTGAAGATTCATAATTTTTTTTTGAAAATTCATTAGATTGATTGAAAAATGAACTGTTTTGTTCGAAATCCATTTTTCTTTGTTCTCGTAGATTAATTTTTCCAATGGTAAGTTTAATAATTGTTCCAATTTTTGTGAAAAATTGATATTCAATTAAAAATTATTTAAAAAGAAATCCAACCACAAAGTTACCTTTTCAACAACGACAAGAATGAATTTTCAACAAGAAGTCCAACTTTCATCTATGTAATTGAATTTTTCAAGAACATGGTTATATTCCCAACTCAAACAGATTCATTTTTGACAGAAGAAAATGCATTATTACAAAGTAGTTCAACTTCCAAATGATTAGTTGAATTTTCAACAAAATAGACGAATTTCCATCCAAAAATGTTCAGTTTTCAATGAAAAAAGACGATATTTAACAAATCTTTCGATTTTTCAACAAAATAATTGAATTTTTGGCCAAAATAGACTAATTTGAAACAAAAAAGTTTAATTGGTTATTAATTAAGGTGAATTTCGAAACCAAAAAGACGAATTTCTATCACAAGAGTTGAGTTTTCAAAAATGAATATAAATATATACATTCGAATATAAAAACATGAGCATTACAGAAAAATTTTATTCATTGCATAATCAGTTCATTCATGTTCAGTTTTGGTAATGTAAATAGTGCAATGCTTTGAAATTGATTCGAGTCAGAGTTTTGAATCCAATTTTTTGCTAAGTTGGCCTGGAAAACCCTGGAATTTTAAAATCCGACTTTTGTAACAATCTTGGACCATTTTCTAAAAAATGTAATTGTACCTTTCAGCATTTACTCCGAAGCAATTCGACGAAGTTCTCGCAAAAGCGGTTCCCATTTCTGTTTATATCGGATTGATTTCTCTCGGATTCACGGTCGCTGATGCAGTAACTAATTCGATCTTGAATGTAAAAGGCCTCAGGAAGAAAGTGACTACGACGCTTGTCACGTTATTTTATACTTTGATCGTGGGTTCGATTTTCGCCCTCAGCATTGTGAGTACAAAATTTGATAAACTTTGAGTTCAATTTCATAATGAACTATTCTTTGATGACTTAAAAAAACAATTTTTATGGATTTCAGGTTCCTTATTCAACGCTACATCCATCTCACAATCAAACTGTACCTATTCAACTTAAGAAACTTCATGCCAAAATCGATTCACTCCAGATTGTGAATACTTATGGTCTTTTCCGTAGAATGACGGGAGTCGGAGGAAGACCGGAAATAACTATTGAAGGAAGCAATAGCGTTGATGGACCTTGGAAAGAGTATGGATTCCTTTATAAACCAGGAAACGTCAACAATTCGATGCCATTTGTTGGTGAGTTTGCATGTGGCTTTTAAATATATTAGTTTAATTATTCATCCAAAAAAATCGCTTTCGCAAGGAGTTTATATTTCAAAAAAATCATCATTCAATTCTCAACTGAAAAATAGAAGTTTTCAACTGAAAAACATAGGTTTTCAACCAGAAAGTTTTAAAATAACTTTTAAACAAAAAATGAAACGAATTTTCAAATAATAACAAAATAGTTCAATCCTCAATCAAATAGATCAATTCCTAACTAGAAAATGAATTTTTAATCAAGAAAAATTAATTTCCAACTTGATAACGTGCATTTTTAACAGAAAAGAGAATTCTTAAATTTTCAGTTCGAAAAATTGATTTGTAATAAAAAAAAAAAAAAAACTTTCAACCTGTTTAACTTGAGCAATAGAGATTAATCTTTCTTTAATCGTTGAATCTTTAACCAAAAAGGTAAATTTTTAACAAAACACATTAACTTTTAACCATATTGTTGGAATTCAAAGCAAAAACATTTACAATAAAACATATGACTCCTCAACAAAATACATAAATTCCTAAGCTTAAAAGATAAATCTTAAACCAAAAGGTGTATTTTCAAACAAGAAAGATGATTTTCTCAAAAAAAAAAAAAGAAAATCCAACAGAATAATAGAACTTCCTATATGAAAGTTCATTTTTTAACAAAGCACCTACATTTTTGACCTACAAGTAAGAATTTTCAACTAGACAACAGTTTATCGAAAACAAGATACTCAGATCACTCAAGAAAAATACTTTCTAATAACAAAGAAAGAATTTGTAACTATTTGAAGTCAACGAACCAAGAAAATGTTCTTATAAAATAGCTCAATCCTCAATGAAATTTATCAATGTTTAACGAGCAAAATAATGTTTAACTAGGAAAGGAAAGTTCTCAACAGAATGGTTCACAATCCCTAACCAGAAAGATGAATTTCAATAAACTACATGCATTTTCTACCAAGAAGATTGATATTCTAGCAAAAAAAAAAAATGAAAAATATAATTAAAAATATGTTTCCTCAACAACCAAATAAATTATCCATCAAATGTGCTGATTCTCAAAAGAATGGTCAAATTTCCAACCGGATAATTAATTTCTTCACAAGAAAGAATATCTTCCAATCGAATTATTCCATTTTTAAGCATTTTTAACACAGTGCATGCATTTATTACAGTGCAATTTTCTTTCAAGAAGGTATGTTGTTCATACAAAAAAGGTGAATTTTTGAAAAATAAATTGTCCATCAAATATGCTGATTTCGACAAAAAAACAAAAAGTTAGAGTTTTGACCATGTACAGGGATCACAGTCATTCCTCTATTCCCCTTTTTTCCTTAATTTTACCCTTTTTTCCCCCTTTTTTTCTTCAAATCCCCTTTTTTCCCTAAATTTGAGAATTTTTGCCACTTTTTCACCTTTTTTCCCTAATCTTTTGGAGCTGCGATTAAGTTTTCTTATAATATACCTAAAAATGCACGCCACAATGTGTGAGCAGCTATGAGCATGCGTAAATAGCGATCTATAATTGATATTTTCTGGATAACTTACCGTGG